>NDGM011030359.1:0-12700 GCA_002564305.1 Octomys mimax
TAATTTTATTGAGAAACAAATAGCAATGAGACAGTTTCAAAACCAATTAGTAGGACAGTTTCTGAGCTGATGATACCATTGGGCAAAGTTAAGGAGAGATGTGCAAAGTTTTCCTCACAGGATTCAATAAATGGTAACTCTTATCACTGTTTATGCCTTAAGGATTTTAAAAGCACTTAGCATGTGTGATACTTAAGAAATGTTAGTTCTCAGCTGGTGTGGTGGTGCACTCCTGTAATCCCAGCACTTGAGAGGCTGAGGCAGGAGGATTACTGTAAGTCTGAGGCCAGCCTGGGCAAAATAGTACATTCAGGCCAGCCTGAACTAAATAGTGAGACCCTGTCTCAACAAAGCAAAAAAGAAAAAGAAAATGTTAGTTCCTTATTCAACTAAAAATGATAACTTTAATTGACATGAATTGATCACTACTGAACACTGTGAAGTAGTTTTCCTCCAAAGTTGCCACACACCTGTAAATGAGGAATTTGAACATGAAAAAGGTAAGCCTAGAGGAAACATAGCACATGAAACTATGTCTTAGTTTTCTGCTTCTGTAACAGAATATCCTAGACTGCATAATTTTTAGACAAGGGAAATTTACTTGGTTTCTGATTCTGGAAGCTGGGAAATCCAAGAGGGTGGCACTAACATCCAATGAGGGCCTTCATGCTACAACATGACATGCAGAAGGTCAGGTAAGTGAGCACGTGGGGCAGAGAACTGAGGGCCAAACCCCTGCAGTAAGTAACGCAGTCCCAAGATGATGTCATTAATTCAGGAAAGAAGTGCTCTCTTGGCATGCTCACCTCTTAAGGATTCCATTTTAGTATCATTGTGATGCAATTAAGTTGCAATGCAAGTTTTGGAGAAATTCAAACTATAGCAAGTTGCTTGTTAGTATTCTCAACTTTTATTGCCAGACTTCAGTCATGACCATAAACCTTAGAAGGTTTTGATGATCAGTTGGTCAGACAGCATGTTCATTGGGTATCATAATTTTTCTTTTTTGTATTTTTAGGGAAGGGTCTACAGGGTGTTCAGGGTCTCCTTACTAGATTGGACTCATAGTGATCTGCCTGTTTACAGTCTCCAGGAGCTGGGATTACAGGTGTGCGCCACCATACCCAGTCTTAGTTGCCACCTGAGCACACCCTGGGGGCAGGGTCGGCATGGCAGGCCCAGGCATTGAACCTCACCTCCAGTCCCTGAGGCTGCTTGCAGGCGCTTTAATCTGCTGAGGTATTTGGCTGGCCTATCATAATGTTTTCAAAAAAAATTATGTATTTTAGTATAGGGACTACAGGGTCTCACTAAGCAGATTGGACTCGTAGTGATCCTCCTGTTTTCAGCCTCCCAAAAGCTGGGATTACAGGCGCGTGCCACCATGCCCAGTCTCAGTCTCAGTCTCAGTGTGCCCCAAGGGTGGGGTCAGCACAGCATGCCTGGGATTGAACCCCCGGTCTCTGAGCCTGTTTAAGCAGGTGCTTTAGTCTGCTGAGCTATATGGCTGGCCCTGGGTATCATAACTTTTATATTACTCCAACAGGGATGGAGAGAAGAGTGTAGGGAAATTGGTGACATCTTAGGCTCCTGTAGATCTTCTGTAGGTGCTATGTTAAAGAAGTTTCCACCAGTTTCACTTTTTTTGTTTTCTTTTACCCATTCTTAAGACATCTTTAACTTGGGTCTACAGATTCCCTAAGAGAGCTGTTGATAGAATTCAAGCCCTCGAATGAAAAAAAATAGCCTTTACTTACTCATCTCATATACAACTTTAGCATTTTATTTGATCATGAACAAAGCTCAGCAGTTCTAATAGTATTAGCAGTCCATGTGCAGTGGTGGCTCGGTTCAAGAACTTAATTTGTTCTGTGATTCTAGAAAGATGACCCCATTCGTGTTCATGTAGGACAGATGGTCATGGTTGTGTTCATTACCTGATGCAGAGTCCACAAACAAAACCAAAAGTTTTTATCACTTCTCTGCCTTTTGGCTAGGATCAAGCACAAAACCAAAATTTTGCCGAATCCTTCATCTATGAACCAAATTATTAGCAAACAAAAGCATTCACAAACTGAGGTACCATTGTACTTTGTTCTTAACAGGAGTCATATTTTTCTAATTTACTGCAGTTGTTGCAGGTATCTTTGAGTGCTAGCCACTTGCATCACTGCTTCAAATTGATCATAGCTGTGAGAATCAATGTTGGGTCTCGTCATTTAATCTGTTAATGAAATAGTACATAGAGGAATCATAAAAGCTGTTTTGTTAACTATATCAGAATACCTGGTTTCCTTTGTAAACTTACATTTACAAAGCCCCAAATCTCCCAACAGGCCTCTGTCTAGACTCACTGGGTATTGAGCTCATTAAGAGTAGTTAATATGAGTTTCTAAGGCTATTTGATGAAATTGGAAGTTTGAGTTCAGAAGTTTGGGCCAATAGTAGCTCTTCAACTGGTTAAGTATAAGCTTTATGCAGGATTGCCTGTGCCCGAGAATAAATATACTTTCAGGGTAAATTACTAAGTGGTACCATGTGTTTATCATGAATGCAGGACTTTAAAGGCCAATTCTCAGCTACAGACAGCTTTTGTCATGATGTAGTTAAACATACTTGGAAATAATTTAAATAATTGAGAATTGTAATGCACTGTATAGACTATTTACTCATGAATATATGCTACAGGGTGTGTGAAAGCTATCTTTTTGTCCAATCTTGAAAGACAGGGACTATTGCTTGTACTTGGAGGGGTGGGGCAAAGCAAGCTTGGGGGAATTTTAAATCTGGAGGTGCTGGGACTGAAGCTCCAAGGACAGGACTGAATACCTCTAACTTGGCTTTGATGGAAGGAATGAATGAACAGGGCCACAGAAGAGAGGTGAGAGGAATGAGATGGTCAGATGCAGGCTGTCGAAATCCATTTGGGGGATTTTGACCTGTGGAAGGGAAAGTTGAGGATTTTGAGAAGTGGAGCAAGGGCCTGAAAATGCTCTACATGTGAATACTGACAGAAACAAAAAGAGTGGGAAAGCAGACGTGGGGGCATTTTCTTTTTACCATAAATATTACAACACATTATGAAAAGTTTCCTGCAAGTTAGCTCAAATGCTGTAGGAGGAAAGAAACATTTTACTTTAGAAGACTGTCAGCTAAATTTAGCTTCTTTTGACTAAATATAAGTTCTTCGGCATGACTAATGATACAGGATATGTACATCCTGAGAAAGACGTCTGCGCCCACAACTGACACTTCCCCACCTGCCCACGCCAGGTCCCATTATACACGCTGGTATGTGGAAGTACATTTTCCTTTACAGTTGTTCAAGTGGGTTGTATATTTTTGAAAAACCGCTTCCTGAAAGAGGATGACTGCTTGGAAAGGGAAGAAAAACCTTAGCTGGCTTTGGTGGTAACACTTTGGAGGCACATCCATGTGATCATTGGGGCTTATGATTCCTGAAAGAGGTCATTATGATTCCTGAAGGTTTTCCAAGTATGCACGTGTTCCTGCTATCGGTTGCCAGAAGACAGAAAAATAACAGAGCAGAGAATACAGAGCTTGTGAGAGCTTGCCAGGGCATGTGGATTTCATGGCAGAAATGGATGACACATTTCTTGCACCTTAGAGACATAGATGAACCCTTTCCATTTACCATCCAGGGACAAACTGAAGGCTCTGGAAATACTAAAAAGTTGGTCATTTGCTAACATGCATAGCAGAAATGAGTTGAAAATACCATACGTGCATTTCCAAACTTCCTGCCCAGGTGGCTCCAGCTGGGGTCTCATGCTTTATTTTGAGAACTGTGCCTGAAGATGTGGATGGTTTGGGCAGCTTTACAGTGTGGCAAAACCCCTGTTTCCCTCCTGACTGATTGCACTGTGAAGTACACCTTCAGCTGTTTTAAACAATTTCTAAAAGGACAACATACTGAGAAGGACTTAACAGGGTCAGGCATTTTATAGAGATGACCTTATTTAATAATACCCTTACTTACTATCTGTTGAATGTTCTAAACTGAGTTATCAATATACCTGTAAGATTGTGAAATTTGTCAGCATTTTGGACATAAGGAAGCAGATCCACCAAACAGTGCAATTGTTCAAGTTCATACAGTTAATAGACAAAGGAGCCAGAATTGGAATGCAAGGTGTTTGACCTCTAGTGCCTGGTAAAACCCCTGAACACTGGGAAGGTGCTTATATACCCATTTTATGATTGTGAAAACAGAGGCTTAGAAACATAAAGTAATTCATCCATATGTACACAGCTAGTATCTGATAATTGTAGCATCGTTCAAAAGAAACAATGTAAGTCCCAAATGGAAGTCATATGTGTGTTTGGTTTCTAGTAGTCAAATTAAAAAAGAGTAACAGTTGATATATTTCACCTAACCCAAAATTGTCATTTCAGCATATAATTTGTATGAAAAGTTATTCGTGCAACATTTTCCTTTTTTTTTTCTACCAGCCTTTGAAATCTGATACGTAGCTTACCCTGGCATCACATCTCCGTGTAGAGCATCCCCAGTTCAGGGGCTTACTTCATATCCCCACATGACCGCTTGCTTCTCTACTGGTCAGAGCAGTTGTACAGCAGTGGTTCTCAGTCCAAGCTACACAGTGGAATCAGTGCGGGGCTAAAAGCACAGGTGTCAGGGACTCCTCCTCAGAGATCCTACTGCCACGGAGGCTTAGCTCCAGGATTTCTAGATCTCCTCCTTCCCTGCCAGGCATTGCTTAAACTGAGTAGAGAACTCTATCCGTTTTCCACTGGAGATGGTACTATGACATGAGAACTATGCAAAATAACCACTCTGGCCAGATGCTTTGGTGGTTGACATTAAAGAATGCCAAGGAATGCCCTAGCTAATTTGTCAATTCCTCTCCATCTTCAGAGTAACGTAAGGAAAATGCTGTTGTCCCTTTCTGATCTACACATTGGTCTGGATGCACAGCAGTGGAATAAATTAAGATATAAAGCACTATTTTAATAGAGGTGAAAGGGAGTGTCGTCAGTCTGAACCCTCTGGGCTGTGGATAAGAAGCTGGAGTTTGAAAGCTGCGGGCTGGTGCCAGAATGAAAGAAGGCTGTGGGGAACACATGGGAGGTGCTGGGTGAGGAAAGAGGGCAATTGTGGTTCCTGCTGAGGTCTGAAGGCTCCACAGCATGCTGGGCCCCACAGTGCTCTTGAGGCTGCTCTGGCCAGCAGCCTCACGCCCAGAGCCTCACTTGGCCAAACTTTTATTTCTGCCCCTGAGCCTTGGATATGAAACCCAGTACTCAGGAATTCAAACATCTCATCGAACCCAGAGGTTCAGTTGCCCTTAAAATGCCTTTGGAATCATGTGAAACAATTTTGTAATGGTGTTTTTATTTAAATTCAAATACAACTTCAGTGTTCCTGATGTATTTATTATTTCTCAGAATGAAAATACTGGGCCTTCTGAAGTGGTACCTCTCTAGTTATATGCAAAATTGCTTGTTATATTTATTTGACTTAGAATTAAGCCAGAGAATATATAAATACTGCAGTCTTCTATAACCTTAGCAAAATGAATACCAAACAATGTTTTTTATATTTGAATCTTTTTTTTTGATACTGGGAATAGAACAGGACCTTGTGCTTGCCAGGCAGGTACTGTGCCACTGAGCTACGTCTCTAGCCCCCAAACAGTGGTTAAGGGTGACAGGTCAAATAGGAAAGATAAAAATAAATCATTACCAGTCACAGTGAAAAAAATGGTGTCAACTGTCAAGATGTACCTTTTGCTGTGCTAAGAAAGCCTAAGCTATTATGCAGTGTGTTCCTGTAACAGAATTTTTATTCTGTGTGCATTGAAGGCGTTCTTTGAACAGTACTTAAAAATAAATATTTTATTATATATAACTTTTTTACATCCATGAAAAAGGAATGTGTAAGCAAACAAGATTGGTTAAAGGATCTCTAAAGCTTCTTCCCAGTGTTGGTACTAGGAATTGAATCCAGGAACTTTGGACTTAGTTATATCTCTGGCCTTTTGTTACTTTTTTATTTTGAGACAGGATCTTGCTTAACTGCTGAACTGTCCGGGATGGGATTGAACTTGTTATCCTCCTGCCTCAGCCTTGCATAGTGCTGAAATTATGTGTCACTACACCCAGCCATTTCTGGTGGCTTTTAAATTTTGAATTGTTAATATTTTAGTTTCCATACAATATATTGTCCTCATCAAGAATAGCAATGTTTTAACATTGTTTGAAAAGTCTTCCCTGGTTAGTTCTGGGATTTTCCTCCAATGGCCTTTAATTAAGGATATGCAATATTTTTTTTCATTTCCTTATTAAGTCTAGGTGAAATCTTTAATGTGATGGTTTGCCAGACCTGCATCCAAACTCATCAGAAATGCTAACACTATGAATGTCTACAATTAGACTCGCATGTGGGCTGGGAGTCACAACTATGCTGTTATTGTGCCTGGAAAATTATTTCATCATGGGTTTCACTTTTAGAGACATTGACATGTGGAAAATGTTCACCGCAGAATTGATGAAATAGGGCATGGAAATTATATTTCTGATAGTCCTCAACTACTTGTCACTTCCAGTGTGCTTATGAGATTTGCCTGATGCCCACATCTCAGCAGATCTCAACTCTAATGTGTGAGGGTTAAGAAGCAATGATCCCCACTTCCCAAATGCTCCTGTTGTGTGTAGATTCTGATTCTGTAGGTCTGGAAAGGGACTGAGAGTCTAAAGATCTGGCAGGTTCTTAGGTGCTGCCCATACTTGCTAATATGAGGTCCAAATGTTGAGTAGTTGGGCTTTTTGTACAACTAAGGACACAGAATGTCACAGAAGAAATTTGGTACATCTCCATGCTGGATGGACATTTTCATGTTTCCGCATTCATACCTTTTTTTTTTTTTGATGAAAGCCTCTGTGTAGCAAGTGTCATTGTAATAAGTAATGACAAAAATTTCCTAGGATAAAAAAAGAATTGTGATCTTGTGGAACACAAGATCTCTTCCACTTTATTTGTTTTCTGAAAGATTTGTTCATTTCGTTTTCCATTGTTTTCCTCCTCAGAAAACTTAAAGAATGTGAATTTCTTAGGAAATCTGCATGTAATTGCAGATTAATAACCTACCCATTAATACTGTATTAGTTCATCATGATTAATAGCATCTATGTGAATGCTTAATGAATTAATAATGATGGACTATTTGCTTTAAAGTGTTGAGAGAACATTATAAAAAAGCACTACCCATAACAGGAAAATTAATTATATGCTGGTTGGATAATAGCTTGTCACAAGTAAGATGTGTTTGTTTGGAAAGCCTCACTGGCATTGATTTTTGCACAGTGGGAGGTTTTAAAACATTCATGGACCTTTTAACTTACAAAATGTGGAATTTTATTTTCATGAACAGTTAAGATAGGTGTGGATACCGATACTTGTGACAGAGAAAACTACACAGACACACAAATATCTGCTGATCTACTCATAAGTTTAGCTGTATTCCTAATCAGAGACCTCCTGTAGTGGATGTTCAGATTAAGCTCCAAAATGAACTGCTTCTGCTATCTACTGGTCTATTCTAAATTCATAAATTCACTGCCCTGGTCCCATCATCTCGTGGTTCTAATTTTGTTCCCTTTGGGAATATTTTTTTTTTTTTTTGCCATCATTCTTCAGTCTAATTCTGTGATGTCGGCTGCCAGTGTTGTTTATTTCTGTCTTTGCCCTACATCTGAGGAAGCGAAGGTCAAAGAAATTATGTGACTTGCGCAAACCAATCTAGCCATATAATTTGTCCCCCACAGATTATGGTCTACCATTTCAAATGTCTCCAATTTTAACCCAGGCGGAAAGAGCTGCTGGAGTAGAGGCTCTGTCCACCTGGTGCCTTTGAGGAAACCCAAGAACCCCTGGGTGATTGGAGTTCTGAGTTGAAAGGGAAGGAAAACAAAACACCAAACTGGAAAGAAGGGCTGGGGCCCTGTCCTGCAGCCCTTGGAAGCTGTGTAAAGATTTCAGACTCTATCCTCAGGCAATGGGAAGCCATTTGTAAGTGTCATGTTGAACGATAGGATGAGTGATGAGTTTTGCCTGAGCACACTGGTTGCCTGTGGAGAATGGTTTGGAGGCAGTGGCTGAAGTGTTGGAGACCAGTACAGGCCTTATTGTGCCCATTTGCTTTCTAGCTTTCCTTCTAAAGTTTGTCTTCCTTATTGCAGAATACACTGAAGCATTATCGGTTATGCTTTCCTTTGTTTTTTCTTTTGTCAGCTGGAAGGGACATTGACTCCTTCCCAGCACCCCTGGTTTCCTTAAACCTAGGAAGTTCCAATGACCCCCTACCCATGGAGCAGAATCTTCCTGAGAACACACGGCAGCAGTAGGTGGGCACAGCAGTGAGCTTTCATCCTTCCAGGTGTTTTTGTCCCCTTGGCTCCACTGCTGTGCCGAAGGTGCTATTGTTTTCTCTCTTCGGGGTAGGCACTGTGGACAGAGAAGCAAAGAAAGCCTCACCCCAGTTCTAGAGAACAGCAGTCTCCTTTGACCACATATTGTGGTTTAAATGGCCAGAAATAGAAGCCCTCTGTCTTTTACCTCCTCAGTGCAGGTGGGAGTGAAAATGGGATAGCTGGGAAGTGGCTTTCTAAATCTATGTTTGTAGTGTTTGATGCTACTCTCATAGATGAGGGAGGAATCATGAAGTCTGGAGCTTAGATTTTTTAGAATTTCAGGGATGCAATGTTTATCCCACTCTGCCTCCCCTTAGGGTGTGGTATAACCTGGAATTGAAAATAGATGCCCTTTTTTTTTTCCCACTTTGAAAGTATTCCTAGCATAGCGCAGATTTTTCTTTTTCCTCTTGAAGCAGTGAATCAAACCTCACCTCAAAACTGTGTTGCATTTCACTTTTAAGAAAGAAAATATCTGGTAGGCCAGGAATATGGCTCAGTGGAATAAGCGCTTTCCTGGCAAGTGCAAGGGCCTGAGTTCAAACCCCAGTTCCGAAAAAAAAAGAAAGAAAATATCTGAAGCTGGGTTGGTGGAACTGAGGTGCTAAATTAGATTCAAATGGGCCAATATAAGGAGAGTATTTCTAGAAGAAAGTGAAGTATTTCATACCTTTCAAACAATGTTGTTATTGAATTGAAACGGAGCTGTGGCATAAGGAAATGAGCAAAGAGACTCAGAGCTCCTACTTGAGTTTGAGTGGAGTGGGAAAGATGGAAGAAGTGATCAGGACTAACGATGTTGCTCAGAATTACAGACATTAAAAAAGAGTGCCGCTAGTTTAAAGTAATATTTCTCAAAGTGTGTTCCCTGGACTTGCGGCATCACCATTCCCTGGGCATTTGTTAGAAGGGCACAATCCATGGCCTTACTGCAGACCTACTGAATCAGATACGTTGCAGAGAAGACCCAGCCATCTGTCTTTTAACCAATTCTCCTGGTGCTTCTGATGCATTTTCAAGTTGGCAGTTACTGACTCAGATTAGAGCTTAATGTGAAATCAGCCCTTGAGGACGAGCTAAGGTCTGCTCTGTCTTCATTATGCTTCTGTCTCTGACCATGGGCCTCAGAATCTCCAAGTGCAGGCTGAGGAGATAGCTCAGTGGCTAAAGTACGTGCCCAGAAAATACAAGGTCCTGAGTTCCATACCTGGTACCAAAAAATTTAAAGAAAGAAAGAAACTTTCAGGTGCCTCAGCGGTCTGTGTGCCTGGTCCCAGTGTGAAGTCATCCCGCCCTTATAAGAACAAGGCATGTTTTCTTCCAGTTAGGGTCCACAGACCTATCAGGAAATTGTTGCTACCTCTTGTTTAGTCACTGAGAACTTGTTCTCTCCTAGGAAAGCAACTTGTTTAATTTCAGTGGGCATCTGCTAGGCAAATGAGTAGGAGGCAGAGACCTGGGTCTAGATCCATATTTCAACTTTTACTTAGTCTCCTTAGAGAAATTTTTAGTTTTTTAACCTGTAGAATGGGATTGACTAGACATGCCTCTGAGGGTGCTGGAGGTTAACTGAGGTCATATGTACTACAGCTGGCACAGAACAGATACCAAATAAATGAGCACTGTCATTATTTGTTCCTTGGATATCTCAGGGTTGCTCAAGGAAAGCCCACTGCAGGAAGAGTATAATCACACATGCCCTTCACCTTGTAGTGGTAAGATGGTTAAAAAAGGAGGTGGGAAGAGCAAATAATTAGAAGTTCTGATATAGGAAAAAATGAAGATATCTTTTAATAACTTCAAGTTTGGAACAGGCTTTACATTGCATAATTTGCAAAGATGCACATGAAATAGGAAATCAATTTTTTTGAGGTAAAACGTATTTATTGGCTGAGTCACTATAATACTATGCTATCAAAGAGCCATGCTAAAATTTAAATTGTTTTAAAGTATAACCTTCATAAGCATGATCCTTATAAGTTAATTCACTCATAAGTGAATATAATGAAAGAGTTACTTTCCATTAAACTTTCATAGTATCTGGAAGCCTTAGAAAATTTATTTTATTATGGACAGAGGTCTTTTCTGTTAAAAGAGAGGCTTTTGTGACATTTGGTAACCCATGATTTAGATTGACGAGTTAGAGGTTTTAAATCCCCCTGAAATCATCTCTGCCCCTTTCTCTTAAGCTGATGCTAACCAACAATTATCACTTATAAGATGATAATAAAAAATGAACTGAACATAGTTCCAAAAGTTCCTCTCCCTATATTTAGGTGGGGGTTTTCTCAAAGAATGAGAAATATTAGCTTTTATTGTCTTTTCAGTCTGTCAGACAGGCTCAGTTAATCCCATGCTTGACTGGTTGTGGGACTGAGAACTGTAAAGCTGAGTGTCACACAATTCGTATAAAAATATGAGGGCTATGGAATCCACAGACCATGACTTAGTTAACTTGAATTTTATTTTTAATGGGAATAACAATGGGCTTTGCAAGCTGATTTAGAGTCTCTGGGCTTAACTGCATAAGGGTTTAATACCCATGTGGTATGACTCAGAAAAATGAAAATTTTCAGTACAGTAAATACACCGAGAGCTTGGAAACCAAATTGAAGTCTGCAGCTTAGAAAATCAACAAGGACTAAAAATAGTAAGATTAGAGGTGGCATTCAACCATGGACTGTCCAAAGGTGGTTTTTAAGTACCACCAAAGGAGACATTAGGCCGTGGTATGATAGGTTTAAAAACTGTATAGGTCTACAGAACATTGTGTTCATTATGTAGGAGTGGAAGCTGACAGTACAGGTTTTATTTTCCAGACTTTGGAGTTTTCAGGTTCTTTCACTTAAAGAGGATAACCTTTTGGATATCAAAGAAGTGCTGGCATAATCTACATAGCACTGAGAGTTTGCCATGGTCAAGATAATGTAAAGGATTTAAAACACAGTTGCTGCCCCCATTAAGCAAATCAAGCAAACAACTCTGACATCCACTGGGCCCTTAGCCAGTCAGAAGGTTTGCTTTACAGCAGGGACATAAAAGTATCGCAGGACCAGGACAAAGAGCACGGGCAGGGAGCTGTGTGAGTCCCCGTGCTCCTGCACCATCTCATATGGTGTCAGCTCAGCATCAAGGCTCTGGGTAAGATTTTGCACTGTGCTGACACCGTTGTGCATGTGTATTTTAAAAAAGAAACAGTATTAGTTGCACTGGTCCTTCACATTGCAGAGAATTCAGATACCTGGCCTGAGTCTTACATAACTATCATGAGCTCTTGACTAACCAGAGTACCATGAAGGCCCCAGGAGTCTCACTCTTCCTTTGGAATTTTCTTTTCATCTTTTGGAATGCAAAATAAATGCTCTGTCTGAGTAGGAGTGAATTGAGAGGGTAGGATTGATAGTTTTCTCTTGACTGCTAAGGGTAAAGGAGTTACTTCTCCCCTGCCACCCCCAGAATATCAGTACAGAAGAGCCGGATATTAGGAAATGTCTCAGCTGAGACAATCAGTAAAATTAAATGTGAGTAACTTAGCTGGTATTAAAAAAAAAAAGAAAAAGAGATCTTGGGTGTTACTGCATGATGCAGAGACTGGAGTGTGAAAAAAGGAGATTATGATGTTAGCATGATTATGATGTTAATGATTGTGAACAATAATAAAAGTAGTCAGTGTAGCTTCTCATAGTTCCTTTTTAGTTGGGTGGATTTTTTTTCAGACTTTCCTTGTCAAGAACTCAACTCAGCAACTATTCATTAAGCATCAGTTATTCCAAGATTTGGAGCCTGGCTTTTCAAAGATAAATGTGACCCAACCCTTGCTCAAAAGTAAACTCAAACTAATAGAAAAAAAACATTGTTAATACCATTTTTTCATGAACATGTTTTTTATGTATTTAGTACAGGGTCTACAGGGTCTCACTAGTAGAATAGACTCATAGTGATCCTCCTGCTTTCAGCCTCCCAAGTGTTGGTATTACAGGCGTGGGCTACCACGCCCAGTCTCAATCAGGGTTCAGCACGCCCTGGGGGCATGAGTGGCAGGGCATGCTGAGGATTGAACTCTGGCTGCTGCACTCTGCCTAAGCAGGAGCTTTAGTCCACTGAGCTATTTGGCTGGCCCTATGAACATATTTTGAATGGATTTTTTTTTTTAAGTACAGGGTCTACAGGGTCTCACTACACATCACTACACAGATCAGACTCATAGTGATCCTCCTGTTTTCAGCCTCCCAAGTGCTGGGATTAG
>NDGM011030372.1:0-15818 GCA_002564305.1 Octomys mimax
ATCATTAGGAGCCCAATCTGTGTAGTAAGACCCTGTAGACTCTGTACTAAATACATTTAAAAAATAAAGGTAAAAATAAACAATAAAAGGAATTAAAACATTTTTTGTAGTCACCTAATGATACTGTTGGCTTTTGGCTTTTTTCCTAAAATAACAGAAGCTAAAAGTCCAGCTGATCTCTGCTCCAGGATCCAAAGAATGACCCATCCTTCTTCCAGGACGGCGACCTGTGCCTGGCTGTTGGACACTTCTGAACCCAAAGGTAATTTTGGTTTTGAAACCAAAGTCCAATGCATTCTGCATGAGCGGAAGAATGTCTTAGAACACCACGTCAAAGACAAGAAGTCCAGTCAAGCATTCATAGACTGAGTCAGTGAATGAATCAGAGAATGAGTAAACACTTCAAATACGATTGTACATTTAACCTGTGCTTCAAGAGAAGATCATTTAGAAATTATAATCAAAGGCTGTTGTTTACTTGACAAATGCTGACTGATACCTACCTAATCAGCCAAGTGCTTGAAATCCCAGGAAGTAAAAATCTGAAGAAAGACCAGGTGAGTAAGTAGGGGTAAATGGCAGATAGCTTTTATAGATACACATAAGAATTTTGCTAGGTTAAAAACAATAATGAGGTAGGCCACCGTTTAATAAATACCCACAAAAACTAAGCATTTTTGAACACATTATCTGTCACTCTCACCAATGTAGCTATTTTAGCTTCACTTTAGGGTTAAGGAAATAGAGAAAGAGTGGCTAAATGACCAGGGCAAGATCAGCGACTCCTCTAGTTTTATTGTTATGTGGCCTTGATAGTTTGCCTTGAATAGCAGAGATTTCCCAAATGTTAACGTAATTCCTGTTATACATAATAACAAAATATAAAGGATCATAACACTGCTTTAAATTATAATTTAGGGAGGAGTTGATGATAATTATATTATCAAAAGTCTCCTAAGTTCTATGAAATTGGCAAGAAAGTCACGAACTGATAAGAATATAGAATGTGAAGCTGGGAACCCAAGGCAAGAAGACACAACAGGTGACCAACTTCCTATAGTTTTCCTGGGGCCCTCCAAATACGTAGCAGTGAAAGCCTTGGACTCCCACGCCTCACACTCATGGGCAAGGTGGGATGCCTGGTCACTTTAGATGCTCTTGCCTAGCTCGCTTCTGGTTTCTACTGAAAGCAACAAGTTGCCTATTAGGAGTCAGATGCCTAATCCTCACTAGGGGTCTGCAATTTTCCTCTTACTACAGGTGGCAAAAGTGAAGATCAGACAATGCTCCAAGGTGACCCAACCTGAAAGGGGGATGGGAATATGTGTCTCTCTTTCATCCTTAAGGTCACCGTCTGCTCTCTGCTTTGTGCTCAGGGAAGCTTTTCCTGGCCTAAGTGGGCTCCAGGCTGAAGCAACATCTGTCACACATGTCCCTGGGTTGGGTCACCTTTGAAGCTACAACTGTGGTGCAGTAGGAGATGGTTAATTGTGTGGACAGGAGACGGTTAATGTGGTGAAGGGTTCCAGCTGCAGGAGGAGACCATCATGGTCTTTCATTTTGGGGGAGGAAGGAGGGAAGCTCCCTGGAAGTGGGTGGGAGGGAAAAGTCTTCAGGAGCCTGCCTGCCCTGCTTTATTATTAGGTTAATTGAAACCATAAAAGCAAACTCAGATTTGCATTAAAGCCCTGCCTAGCAGATGGCGACAAGTTCCAAGCATCATAAAAAGAGGATTGAAAGTTATAAAGCGTCCTGGGCTCATCTGTGCCTGAGTGCTACAGCAAAGGCATTGTGGGAGAGAGCTTGCACCTCACGGGAGGCGGATTGCTCCCTCTCCACGCTGGATGTAGCTGCTGGAACCACACCACCCCAGACTTACACCAAGATTCCCCTCCCTCATTGCCTGTGCTTCGCTGCCTGAGAGGAGTTGCTCTCTCCAGGGGCCACACGCACCAGAAAAGCCCGTGTCTTTCTCTTTGCTCTCTCTTAGAGCATGTCTCACATCAACTTCCCTTAAGAAAATGAGATTTGCCTTTCACCCCTCTCTGTTTCTGCTCCTGCCATCTGTCTTGTCATTAGGGGCTGCTACAACAAATACCAAGACTGAGTGGACTCAACAATGGAAATTTATTTCTCACAATGCAGGTGGCTGGGAAGTGCAAGATCAAAGAGGCAGGTGATTTCTCTCCCAGGGAATGCTCTCCTCCTCCTTCGCAGAATACCACCTTGTGCCGTGTAGTTGTACAGTGGAAGAAATTAAGTCTCATCCAGGTCCCTTTTGTAAGGGCATGATATAATTCAGGAGGTTTCCTTCTTCACTGCCTGATGAGCTCCCAAAATCCCAACCTCAGAACACCATCGTGCTGAGGAAGAAGGCCTTAGCATATGAATTTTGAGATGGGAGACAAATGTTGAGCCTATGGCATCTTCTTTTCTTCAGCTTAGTACTATTCTTGGTCCTCGTCTGCCAACAGTGAGCACCTCATCGCTGTTCTCTCTTACCTCCTAAATATGCCTCCTGCAACAAGGTGCCATAGAGTGGGTGCCTTATAAACAAGAGAAACTTGTACTTCACCTCTCGGGAAGCTTGAGGATCAGGGTCTCTGCGTGGCTGGGTGTGATGGACCCTCCTCCCAGCTGCAGACTGATGGCATCCTATTGTATCTGCACACAGTGGAAAGTAGGGAGGGGAAGCAAGCCCTCTGGTGCCTTGTAGCAGGGCACTATTTCATTCACTGTGGTGATGCCCTCTGACTCCTTTAATCCTTATTACTTTCCAAGAGCCCTGGCCCCGAATACCATCACCTTGCAGACGAAAACTTGAATGTGTGAAATTTTGCAGGGACACACATTCGGTCCCCTACATCTTCATTTTTCCCTGTCCATTGAATGTGCCACTTCTCATTGCCCTAGCTAACTGGCCCAGAGGGAGGGGACCTAACGAAATGGTTTGTGTCCTCTCTTCTTGATGAGCACGTCTCCTGATACCTCTGTACATCCCTAACCTATCCTCGTTTTCAGTGAATGGCTTGTCTCCCTTTATAGAATCCTTTAGGCACAGAACTCTAAAGAGATCAGTGATGCCAGTGATCCCTTTGCCAACCTCAGAGAAAAGAATGCCTATGTGCTATAACTTGTCTCTCACCCCAACTTGTCGCATCGTCCACAGCAGTGGTTCTATTGATTATGTCCTTTCTTCTCCACTTTTGGATTTGCACTCTCTGTCCGGCTCTTCCTCCACCTCTACATGTGCCTAAAAATGCTCCATGCCATGCTGCGCCCCTCCTGCTCTCTCCTCAGCTCTGTCTCAAGCCTCTCCATGGAGTGTCCTCTTCCTTCTGCTTTCTCATCCCCTGACTCCTTCCACATCACTGAGATGTCACCCATTGTACCCACACCCAACATTCACAAAGCTGCTGGGACAGCCTCCATCTGCTTTGTCACCAGCTAATACTGTCTCTGGAAGTCTATATGTACCTCTTACGCCATCCAAGTGCACCAAGAAAGATTCCTTCCCACATTTGCACTTGGTGGTCATGAGGTCTTTGTGTATGTCTCTACAGATCAATAAAACCATTACAATGGTTCTAAAGGTGACAATCTGCCTTCCAAAACTTTGTGTTCTTGGAAGGCAAGGGTCTTTCCTGGTTGTCCTGGTATCTGGCAGATCTGGTAAGATAGGCATTCAGAAAATACTGTGACTTAATTAATAGAAGGATGACTTACTGGCATTTCTATGGTAATTTTTTATGAGGATGTATATATAAGAAATCCGAACAAGACTTGTTGGTCAGATCCTTATCTTCATGTCATTGCAAGCTCATCTACACTAACCTCCACCTAAAATGCCCTAATGGGTCACGGATTTGGCATAAGTCCCTGCAAATTCTGTTATTTAACATGTGAAAGTAAGAGAAGACAGGAGTAGACGTTCACTGGTCTTGTGCTATGTGCCCACCAGAGCACTATCACTTTACGTGCATTA
Organism: Octomys mimax; assembly: GCA_002564305.1. Lineage (NCBI taxonomy): Eukaryota > Metazoa > Chordata > Mammalia > Rodentia > Octodontidae > Octomys > Octomys mimax. The sequence goes on from NDGM011030372.1 coordinate 3,986, forward strand.
ACTCAGGTACTCACTGCTAGGCAATGCTGTAAGTGCATTATTTCAGAGAGGAGGAAATTGAGACCAAGGAAGGTTAAATAGCTTGGCCCCTGGGGACAGAGATAAAACAAGATTGGCTACCTGAAGACAGTGGTTGAATCTCGGTGACCGGCATATGGAGGTTTATACTACAGGCAGTCCTCAGTGTCATAAAGGGGTCTTCGACCCACACAAACATCCAAATACACAGATTCTCAAGACCCTTCAATAAAACGATGGAACACGGTCCTTGTACATAATCTATGCATATCTTGCTGCATTTCTAGATTAAGAATAATTTGGAGATTACTTTAAATCATTTCTAGACACCTATAATATGCCAATTGTTGTTACACTATATTTTGCTTTAATTGTGTTTATTGCTATTTTTTTTTTCAAATATGTTTCCTTTTTTATGTATTTAGTACAGAGACTGTAGGGTCTACAGGGTCTCACTATGTGGATCAGACTTCTAGTGCTCCTCCTATTTTCAGCCTCCCCAGCACTAGGATTACAGGCACATGTCACCACACCCAGTCTCAGTTGCTGCCTCAGTGCACCCTGGGGGCAGGGCTGGCATTGCGCTCTGGGGATTGAACCCTGATTCCAGTGTCTGCCTAAGCAAGCACTTTAATCTGCTGAGCTATCTGGCAGGCCCAGTTTTTCAAATATGTTTGATCTCAGGTTGATTGATTCCATTGATGAGGAATATATGGATTAGGACTGTCCATTACAGTCCCACATTTTTAATGTGTTTAAGGTTTTTCTATAATAAAACAATCCAAAAAGTTGCCTGCTATCACTCAACTAGTGTGTTATCTATTGCCACACAATGAACCAACATAAATATAGCAAGTTAAGACCATACGTTTATCATGAGGCAGGAATCTGGGCTCGACTCAGCTGAGTGTCACTGGCTCAGGGTCTTCCTCAGGTTCCGGCCTCTTGTGGCAGACTGGAAGGGCAGGGTCTGGTGATAAGTTCCTGCATGTCAGGTCCTCCCTGCATGTCCAGGTTTATCAGTTCTTTATTAGGCCACATGGGCCTTTCTATTGTGGGCTTTGCTTTGTTTAAGATGAGGGCTATAGGAGAGAAGTGGAGAAAGAGCCCGTGAGAGGAGGAATCCCTGGAAGCCCTCTCAGAGCCAGGCTCCGTGTGCTACGGAGTGGCTGTGCTAGACCTCTTCTAGCTGACATCAGATCCATCTGGATTTCCTTCTGCCCTCAGAATCTCATGGATTCACTACTGACTGCAGACAGCTTATTTCCAATTGGCTTCTCAGGTTGGCCCCACAGAATGCAGGCTGCACACGGAGTGTGACTCAGCCCTTTGGGCACCTGGTGCTGGGTTGGAGCAGGGCCCGGCGACACTGCTCTCACTGGGAAATGAAAAGCACCAGAGGAGAAACAGGAAACCCTCCTCTAAGAAGGGGCACAGTGCAGTGCAGTATGATGGTCAGGACCGTGGGAGGAGGAGCAAAGGCCCACAGTAGGGATCTCTAGGGCTTGTGCAGGCTCAGGAGCCTTCTTGAGGCTCTGGCCATGCCCTGACGATTTCCTCCTGGGGTCAGGCTGCGCTCACGTCTTCTGCACCCCAGCTTTCAGAGAAGCAGTAGTGGCCTGGGTCAGACTCCAGGCTCTGCTGATGTGACCAGCTGAGAGGCCCTCCTCAGGCTTCACAGAGTGCATGTTCTGGGGGCCCTGGGTTTGTACAGTGCCCGAGGCTGCGTGAGAAGGAAGGCTGAAAGACTGTGTCTGGGTTGCCAGCTTCCATTTTTTACAGAAGCACAGTAGGGTATTGGGTGGGAACGCTGGGGTGTGTGGGTGAGAACGCTGGGCTGTGTGGGTAAGAACGCTGGGGTGTATGGGTAAGAACGCTGGGGTGTGTGGGTGAGAACGCTGGGGTGTGTGGGTGAGAACGCTGGGCTGTGTGGGTGAGAACGCTGGGGTGTGTGGGTGAGAACGCTGGGGTGTGTGGGTGGGAACGCTGGGGTGTGTGGGTGAGAACGCTGGGCTGTGTGGGTGAGAACGCTGGGCTGTGTGGGTGAGAACGCTGGGGTGTGTGGGTGGGAACGCTGGGGTGTGTAGGTGAGAACGCTGGGCTGTGTGGGTGCAAACTATAGTAGCTCCATGTCTCTCCAATGGTGTGACTGCTCAGGTGAAGTCTCTCTGTGCTAGTCTCCTGACTTGGTCTGGGGTAGGGGCATTTATGATGTACGTTGCTTAGGCTTTTTGTGCATATAAAATTAGGTATTTTGTGTATAGTGGAGTCACTCCTGGCACCTAATAAAGACTTTGCGAATGTCAGCCATTACAACCATGCTATGATATAGCTGGTCTGCTATTTGCTGATTGTCCCGCCAGGGGGATGACATGATAGGCAGGCACCCTGTTCTTCCTCAAGGTAGCTTCAAGAAACGCTCCCACCCAGAGGGCCTCTGGCAAAATAGGAACGTCTGCTTTCATCTCAGACAGGAGGAAGGCAGGCATAGTTTCAGGCCTGGGAAGGGGGCTAGATTTCTTCTTATGTTTGTGTTGTTTTAATTTCACAACACATTTCTCCAAGGGTTGGGGGAGTGACAGCACACAGGGGATGCTGAGCACCCAGGAGCCTGTGCGGCTGTGATTAGATGGCTTAGGCCCAGCAGCAGCAGCTGTTAATCCTGACTATTAATTAGAAGATATGGGGAGAGAGTACCAGCCTGCGAGCTCAGTTAAGCCTGAGCAGCCCTTTGCCTTCTTCGCAGCCTAATCCCCTTTGAGACTTGGCTGAGTGGGGGCCCCAGGAGAAGTACTGGAGGGCCAGCTCCAGCAGACACCTGCAACCAAAGGCCCTGATGTCCCTTCTCCCAGAAGATCTATCTCTCCCACCGAGACAGAATTCTGCAGTGTCCTGAGTCTATTCAAATGCCTTGCAAAGGTGTGTGCTTTTATTCCTGTTTGCAGGTGCAAAAGGGGAAGTATGGGGGTTTGTGGGGTGTGCAGGCATGAGTATGGGGGTACAGTGCTTCCCAGGGACTGATGTTCATGCTGTGTGTGCTGCAAGGGCTGAAGAAGAGACGCTGGTTCTCAGCTTGCTGGAAGAACCTGTGCATGACGTTGCAGATCACTGTGTTTGACCTGATAATCTTGTGTTCACTGGCATGTGTTGAGCTGGCCCTGCCTAGAGAGCCTTTTCCCCCCTCAATGCCTAGAGGGTCCAGTTCTAACTTTGCCCTGGTCACCAGGGCCCTCCAACCTCATCTCCTGGTGTTTCCCACTGCTGCCAGGGCTTCTACCTGCACCTCCATCTACAGTTGCGATTAGAACTCCAGATCTGGCTGTGCTTTTCTTTGTTCCGCTGCCATCAGAGGAAGTCACCCTAGGAATGTCAGTGTCCCTTTCTACACATGGAGAGGCTGGCGGACAGGGCATTGTCCAGGTCAGGATTCCATATTGGGCGAGAGGGACCAAACTCCAGGATCAGGTTTGTGGGTTCTCTTGGAGGAATATACACCTCCCTACTCTGCCACTCCACACTTTTCCTCAAGTTGTGCTACGCTGGGGCCATTTTCCCTGTTCTGTCCACCCATGAACTTTCTCTGTTCATTCAGGAACTCCCCCAGATCAAGCCTTTTTCAATATCCCCTCTCTGCAATGATATTCACCCATTTCCCTTTCCTTCATTGCCTCGCGTGTCATGGATACCAGGGCCACCTAATGCTCCAGGTGCCCAGATTGGGAAGGAGCAGCTTCTGGAAGAGGTGTCAACACAGAAGAGAAGAGAAGAGAGACAGATGCAGGTCTATCTTGGATTTCCTTTCTGACCTGCTGGGTAGCCTGCAGCAGTCTCTCCACTTCACCATCTTATCCCTCACCTATGAAATGTGTGTGGTCTGCAGTGAGGATGAGGACCAGGGAGCTAGGGAAGAGAATGGGAGAGGACAGGCGTGGACGCTGACCTGGGAATCTCCCCTTTCCCTAGGCAGTGGGAGGGCTGCTGGGAGCTGAGATACCCCGAGGTGTTATTCTTTCCTTCCTTCTCCTTTTGTTTCTTACAAGAAGAGGCTTTGTAAGGTCACCCAGAGAGAGTCCTGCAGCTTGCAGGGATGAGAGTCACGAATGGGGACAGAACTCAGAGTGTCCAGGTTTAAGCTGTCTTCCATTTGGCAGCTGGAATGGTGATGTGATGGTGATGTTGATGGTGATGGCGACGATCCCCATACACTTTTGAATGCTTGTCATATTCCAGGTTTGAGTTAAGGTTTCATATGCATAATTCCAACTAATCTCCATAATAGAACAGGCACTATTTCATTCTATTTTACAAACAAGGAAACAGACTTAGGGGAGGTTTAGTAACCTGCCATTCTGCTGGCAAATGACACATTGAGTTTTTAATCCATGCTTCATACTCACCAGTGTGTACAAATTCACAGAAAAGTAACACAATCTCTTCAAGACCCAGTTTCCTCACTGAAAATGGTAATAAAATTACCCACAACTTGTTGCTGATTGATCTGAGTGACGTCACATGTACAGCAAGTCCGGGGTCCTACCTGGTCCATTCAGGAGCTCAGTCTCAGGTGATCTGATCTGGTTTTGACTCTCTGAAGCATCCATGGTTTTGCTGGAGAGGTACAGAGCTGCTAAGGGGCACCTTGCACTTAGGGACACCTTGGGATTCATACTTGTCTTGTTGCCCATCTACACAGCTCTTCAAGAAATAGGAAAGCATGAAGAGGTGACCTATGCAGCCACCACATTGAACAAATGAGGTCTCTGAGGTCCAGAAGTGAGTGGTCTGATTCACACAGCATGACTTGTCACAGCAGAGGAGGGACGTACACCACTTCTCACGTCTTCCAGGCCAGCTTCTTCAAGACCCTCATAGTAAACAGTCTACAATGATTTTGATTTTCATAAGTCAAACTTTTCATCATTTTGAGATTGTTGTAGAATCACATGTTATTGCAAGACATAATAAAGTATTTCTAACATGCTGAGAGGCTGATACAGGAGAATTACAAGTTCAAGTCCAGCATGGGCAATTGAGTGACTCAGTGAAACTTTATCAATAATAATAATAATAATAATAATAATAAGAAGAAGAAGAAGAAGAAGAAGAAGAAGAAGATCCTGAGTTCAGTCTCTAGTACTTAATCCTAATCATAATCACATTCCCTTGTAGAGCTCTACTTAATTGCCTTGAGCACAACTATAGTATCATACCAGCAATCAGGGAACTTTGGTGTACCAGACTTTGGTGATTTTGATGTACCAAGATGCAAAATAGCGAACTTTCCATGAGGATCCATCAAGTTCACATAGCTATATTCGCTTCCTTCTAGCACCTGTCTTCATTCCTGCAAATGATAGTTGTTCTGTTCTTCATTTCTATAATGAGTTTGGCATTTCCACACACACACACACACACACACACACACACACACACACACACACTTTCACCATAAATCTTTGGAGATTCATCCAAGATGTTGCTGCATTAATTTGTTCTTTTGTATCTATGGAATAGATGGACCACAGCTGTTTAATCAATTTCCTGTTGAAAGACTTCTGGTTGTCTGTCTTGAAGGTCACTGTTACAAACATTCATCTATAGGTGTTTGTATCAATACCAGTATTCATTTCTTGGAAACAAATGTCCAGGAATGTGGTAGTAACGTTTCTTTGTATTTTAAGAAACTGTCAAACCATTTTCTAGAGTGGGTGTACCTTTCATTTAACCTTCTTATCAACAATGTGTGAGAGACTCAGATTCTGGGCGTCACTGCCAACACTTGGAGGTGTCTTTGCTTTTCTCCTTAGCCATTGTGACAGGTCTATGGTGATGTCTCATTGTGGTTTTAATTTGCATCTCCTAATGGCTAATGATGTTGAACATCTTTTCATGTAATTATTTGCCATCTGTATACCCTCCTAGGTGATGTCTCTTCACATCTCTTGCCCAGTCTCTAATTGGGATATTTCTTTGACTGTTGAATTTTGAGAGTCTGTTGTATAATGTAGGTATTAGGTTGTGGTTGGATATGTTGTTTGAAATATTTCTGTCTACTCCATAGCGTATTTTTCCCAGGTCTGAATAGGCAGGACCTGTTACAGAGCAAGTTTTGCACTTTGGTAAAGACCAATTTATTAATTTTTCCTTTTATGCATTGTGCATTTGATGCCAAATTAAATGTTTATTATTATTAATTATTTTGGAGGGATCTGGCCTCTGCCCCAGGTTTCTAGTTTCTCCTCCAAATTTTGTTTCTACTTTGATCTATTTTGAGTTAATTTTTATGTTAAACATGGGGCTTTAGACTCATTTTGTTCCCTTGGGCCATGGATGTTCAATGGTTCCAGCACCAGTTGGTGACAGTTCAACCAATCTTCTGCTGTATTGCTGCTGTACCTTTGTCAAAGATTGCTTGGTTTGGGGCTGGAGAGATGGGTCAGTGGTCTAAGTGCCTGCCTGGCAAGCACAAGAACCTGGGTTCAGTCCCAGGTACTACATAGTTCAATCCTGTGTACTGCACACCTTGCAAGACTCAGTTCCTAATAAATAAATAAAATATTTTTTTAAATGATCACTTGGTCCTACATATATATCAGTCTATTTCTACATTCTTTCTTCTGTAACATTCAATCATGCTTATCCTATCCCAGGTCTTTTTACTACAATTACATAACAAGCCACTTATTCATGTATTATTTAAACTTATGCAAGTGTCCATATCAATATATATGAACATGTGATTCTTTTCTTCTTTGAAAGTATTTAAAAAGGGGCTATATTTATTTTTGAACATTGAAGTTGTCATGCATCCTTGGAAGAAAACTCACCCGGCCTTCGTGTGCGATTTTCTCTTATATATTGCTGAATCCTACTTGTTAATATTGTGCTAGGGAGTTGGAAATCAGGATTTACAAAGAGTAGTGTCCTGTGGCTTTTCTCTTTCCCTCTTGCCTCCTACTTCCCTTCTTCTCCCCACTTCCTCTCCCCCTCCCTCCTTCTTCCATCCCTCCACTTTTTCTTCTTTTTTTTCTACTATCTTTGTTTTAATATAAAGATAATTCTACTTCCATGAAACAAGTTTGGAAGACTCCCTCCCCATCCCATTTTTCTTTCTTTTATACAGGAATAATGCTGATTCTTAAATATTTGGCAGAAGTTTTCAGGAAAACCACCAGGGCCTGGACATTTCTTTTTAGTAGTTTATAAATTGCGAATATGATTTCTTCAATCATTATATAGGCAATTCAGATTTCCTGTTGCATATTGGGTGAGAAAGCCATTTGTGTTTTTGAGGTATCAGCCAGTTTCATCCACTTGCTCAAATTCATATATCTAAACTTTTGCATACTCTTACCTGACTGGCTTTGTGTCTTCAGGCTCTGTAGGGATAGTCCATGTTTAATTTCTGATATTGACAGAGTCTTCTCTTTCCTTTTCCTTTGTTAGTTTAGAGCTTTGTCGATTTTATTCATCCTTTTAAGAATTGGTTCTTTGTTTCATTGATTTTCCTTATTTTTTAAAATTTTATTGATTTCTATTTTTGTTATTTTCATTGTTGACTTGCTTAGCTTTCATTGTTTTCTTCTTTTACTAAGTTGTCAAGGGGGGAGGTTACAGCATTGATTTGAAACTTTTCCTTGTTCTCAATACATGTACTTAGTACTATCAATTTTTTCAGCACTTTTTTTTTAGCTGTGTATCACAAAATCTGATGCTATCTTTTTATTTTCATCTAGTATTTTTTTATTTCCCATGACAGTTCCCCCTTTAGGAGGAGCTGGGCGTTTAGGAGTGTATTGTTTGGTTTTGAAGTATTTAGAGAGTTTCTGCTTATCTTTTTGCTATTGATTTCTAGTTTATTCCATTGTGACAACAAAAGATACTATGTATGATTCTAATTCTTTTAAGTTTGCTGAAGTTTATTTGATGGCTTGGGATATGGTCAACATTGATGTATGTTCCATAAGAACTTGGGAAGAATGTGTGTTCTAGTGTTATTGGGCTGAGAGCTACGTAAAGATATATTGCATTCTGTAGGTTAATAATATTGTTGAGTTGTTTTATACCCTTGCCAATTTTTGTGTAGTTTTTATAATAATTGTTGAGAAAAGGGCAGTGAGACCCTTCGCTGTAATTGTGGGTTTGTCTATTTCTATTTTCTTTCTCTAAGTTTGGGCTTCATATGCCTTGCAGCCCTCTTATCAACATGTGCACATGTAGAATTTGGACTTTTATTGTCATGCAATGCCTCTCTATGTTTGCTAAACTTCATTGCACTGAATTCTGTTTTAGTTGGATACTAATAGGGAAAACCTCTTCTTTTTCAGTCAAGCTATGTGATATGTCTTTCCCTGCCCTTTCTATTTATATTCTATTTACCTTTGTAGTTGAGTTCCTAAAAAGTCTCTCGTATTCAGTGTATTTAGATCCTTTATATTTAATTTTTTTACATGCAAGGGCTTAATCATGCATTTCTATTTCTTTTCTATTTGTTTTCTACATTTACATTCCTTTGCTTTTTTTTCTTTGCCTCCTGTGGGTTAATGAAACAGTTTATTAAATTTGATATGGGACTTACCCATAGTGCTTTTAAATGGAGGGCTCCTAGGAGTTCTAATCAGTTCTAATAGACTGATAAGTCTACTTAACAGGATAACTGGTAGTCTGTTGGCATCATTTTACCAGTTCACTTAAAGAAAACTTAACCATTTATACATTTATAGTGAGTTTGTTTTAAGTACTGTATATGTTTTTGGAACTGCTTCAAATTCTGTTCCATTTTTTGGTCAGACCATCATGCATTTAGAAAACTCAAGAGTAGAGCTGGTCAAATAGCTCAACAGATTAAAGTACCTGTTTAGGCAGATGCCCAGGATTCCATCCCAGGACCTGCTGTGCTGGCCCCACCCCCAGGGCACACTGAGAGGGGGATTGAGACTGGGTGTGGTGGTACATGCCTGTAATCCCAGCACTTGGGAGGCTATAAACAGGTGGATCACTACGAGTCCAATCTATGCAGTGAGACCCTGTACACCCTGCTCACCCTGTCCTAAATACAAAATAAATAAATAAGTAAATAACTCAAGACAGGAAAGGAAAAGTTCATTGTATCCACTTGTATTTTTCTATAATTTTATTTCTTCCTTCCTGATGTTCTCAGTTTTCTTCTTTTACCATATGCTTTCTTTTTAGTTTTCGTTAGCCATTATTTTCAGAGATTTGCCAGCAAACTCTCTAAGTTTTCATTTACCTGAAAATGTCTTGTTTTTCTCTACATTCCTGAAGGCTTTGTCTGCTGCATGTGGGACTCTAGGGTGAGTTGTTTTCTTTCCGACTTTGAAAAATGAGCCTTTTTTTTGGGGGGGGGGTTTCTTTTCTTATGAGCACTTCGGTACCATCGATAGTTCTCCTATTTAGATAAGCACTGTTCCTGTTCTATTTTCAAGATTTGCACTTAGCTTTCAGAAGTTTGACTATGATGTATCGGAGTGTAACTTTGGGGAAGTTGTCTTCTTTAGGGTTTACTGAGGTTTTTTAATTGCCAGGCTTGTAGTTTTCCCTCGACATGAGGTCTTTTTCAATAGCTATGACTTTAAAGTAGCTTTTCAACTCTGTCTTCTTTCTCCTTCTGGCATTCCACGACACACATTTCAACCACTTTTACAGTATTAGAAAATACTGTAAAAGTATTAGAAGTCACTCAGTTCCTGTTTTTAGGGGTTTTAGCATGTTCTTTTCTTGGGTTCTTCAGTTTGAGTAATTTGTTTCTTTCTTTCTTTCTTTCTTTCTTTCTTTCTTTCTTTCTTTCTTTCATTCCTGCTATCTTCTGAGACATGGTCTCACTATGCAGTTCAGTCTGACCTTAACCTCACTTTGTAGCTCATGCTAGTCTTGAACTTCCAAAGACCCTCTTGCCACAGCATCACACATGCTGGGGTTATAGGCATGAGCTCCATGCCTGGCATGTATTGTCTTTCAACTCAAGAACTCTTCCCTGGATCCTCTCATTCTTCTTGTAGTCTACTCATTGAGTTTATTTCAATTATTATATTTTTCTGTTCTACAATTTTATCTATTTCTTTCCTGAGGCTTTCTAACTTTCATAGAGTCCTCATAATTCTTTACCAAATTTTTTTATGATGGTTGCTTAGCACCTTTGTTGCATAATTCTAACTTGAATCTAGAATGTGAGGTTGTCATCTAGGAGTGACCTTTTCCATCTTTAAGTTTGAGATATTTCAGGTTCTTGGATATAACAAGTAATTTGCTAGTGGAACCTGAATATCTTAGCAATGTTTGATGAGGCTGTTTTGTTTAAACCTATGACTTTAGATAACTTCCGCTGATACCACGAAAGAGCGGAGGGGTCTGCCCTCTTATTGCCATCAGCTCTCATTGCTGGGACACTTGGTCTCTGTGGACACTGAAGAAGGATGCTGTTTGATATAGCTCAGTGGGGCTGGGAATTGTGCACCCTGCTGAGCCTCTACTGGTCAGTCTGCGTGGGAAATGACTCCCCAGTGTTCCTGCTGTGCTCTAAGTGAGAGCACAGTGAGAGAGACATGATGCGTCTTATTATTTCCTGGTAGATAGTGCTCAGATGAAATCCAGCCCCTCCACTGACCTCTTACATCATCTTAGCAGTGGAGTTGGGACACTCATCATGCCCTAGCAAGGTTAGGGGTCAAGTGCCCCTTTAGAGGCACAGGAAGTAGTGGGGCCTCAGTCTTCCTTCCTTCCTTCCTTCCTTGCTTCCTTCCTTGTAGTTTCTGACTAGAGTAGAATAATTACTGACCAAAATTTTCTATTTCTTTAGGGTATTTTTCCCTGCTTGTTTTACTGAAGATACTGAGCTTTTGGTCAAGTTTATTTTCCCTCACTGTCTCAGTTACTTTTCTCTCATTGCTGGGACAAAATGCTCAATATCCAAAATTAAGAAAGGAAAGTTTTATTTAGTGCACAGCATGTGGAGGTTTCATTCTGTACTCAGCTGGCTCCATGGCAGAATGGCACATGGCAGAGGGCAGCTGTTCATAGAGGAGGAAAACAGCAAAGAGCAGAGAGAAGGCTGCAGCTAGCAAGCGTGTCTTCCTCCCTTATCTTGTGTTAGGCTATCTACCCCAGGGCTGGTGTAGCACTCACACCCATAATCCAGCCATCGGATCATTAATTAATTACAAACTCTAGAAGCCACCCCATAACTGCATGAGGGCTTTGAGGGGGCACCTAGACACAAACTATAACACATATGTGTATTTTTATACAGCTGGTTTCCCAAGAACTGCTATGGAGTTTCTATAGATATCCTCTGAAAGCCTCAGGCTTGGTGAGGCTTTTTCAGAGGTGCTTGAATCTAGAATGTGTGATTGACTTGTGGTGCAATGCTAGGAGAAAGGTGATAAGATTAAGGGTGGGCGATTACTAATTAAGTCCCCTCATTGGCACTGCTTTAATCCCACCAGTCAGGGTATAATATATGGGAGACAAAGAGACTTTTCTAGTCCCTTGCTTGCTTTGCTTACCTTCTCTTTTTTTTTTTAATTTTATTGAGCACAAATAGCAATGAGACAGTTTCAAAACCAATTAGTAAGAGTTTAAATAATTAATACATTGCATATTGTTGTTTTCATAATGGTTATTCCTAGTACAAGATGCAGACATGATATCCTGTCCACAAACACTACTAGAAAAAATCTTTCTATTCACAGAATTAAGAGAAAATAGCTGTATATCTATCCTATTATGTATATACAAATACAAAATAGTCCTTCATTTGTATCCCCTTTTTTGTTTAGTTTTGTCAGAGATGGGTATT
>NDGM011030414.1:0-10134 GCA_002564305.1 Octomys mimax
AAGAAAATAACTTGAATTTACCACTGAATATGTGGCTAGTTCTTTAACCAGGAGCTTCAAAACTAGAATTTGTTTTCATAAGCAGATGTTGTTTTTCCCGTCATTTTGCATTACTAGCCATCCAAATAGCAATTAAGGCGCAGCCAGTCGCAGAATTTGTGCTGCAGAATCGGGAGAAGCACACCCTTGTGAAGCCAGCATTCTCTAAGGGGCTGCTTATCCTAGCCTGACTCACTCACCTAGAAATTGGAACCCTGGCTGGAGTTATCGACTGCAGGTCACTGAAAATAGGAATATATAATAATTGAAGAAAATCTTTTAAATGAGCTATCATAATAAGCACACAACGATTAACTGAGAATTACCAGGCCCATGCTGTAGAGTGAAGGATTTTAAGGTAGACATACATTTAGAACTGCCAACAGTACGCTTGTGGCTGCAGTGTTCTCATGAACTTTCAGCTCAGTAGGGAGTTACACTCCCAGTAGAGACAGGGAGAGATGGTAGTTATGTTCTGAGCCTATTTCTTTCTTTCTTTTTTTATTTATGTATTTAATACAGGGCCTACAGGGCCTCCCTAAACAGACCAGACTCGTAGTGCTCCTCCTGTTTTTAGCCTCCCAAGCTCTGGGATTACAGGTGTGCGTCACCACACCCAGTCTCCTTGGCTGTCTCAGCGTGCCCTGGGGGAAGGGCTGGCATGGCAAGCTGGGCATCAAATCCCTTCCCCTGTGGCTGTCTAAGCAGGCACGTTAGTCCACTGAACTATCTGGCTGTCCCTCTGAGCATATTTCAACATTTATTTGTTTGTTTGTTTGTTTATTTATTATTTTTGCTCCTGTTCTTGTTGTTGTTCTCATTCTTGTTTTGTTCTCCCCTCCTCTCCCCTCCCATACTTTCCTCTCCCTTCCTTCTCTTCCCCCAACCTCCTCTCCTCTCTTTATCTGATACCGGGAATTGAGCCAAGCAGATTTCCATTGAGCTAAATTCCTATGTCCTCTCCCCTCATTTTAACAAAATATGGGGCAGTCTTGCTACGTCACAAAGTTCTCAAGCGTGTGCTTGACTTGTGATCCTTGTGACTCAGCCCCCTAGAGTGCTGGGATGGCAGGTGTGCACCACTGCGCCTGACTCCTCTTTGCCTTCATGGTCCTGGTCCCATCCTCTCCCATGTGTTTTCTTGATGCTTTAAACTTATCACCTCTAGAATACTTAGATTAATTTTTCCTTGTGTGGAGGCTCAGACACAATTCCCCAACAGTGTTTTAGTTGTTTGCAATTGTGCATAATTAATTCATCAAATTTTTCTATGTCTACAGCTACTGTTATTTCTACTGGCCAATGCAAATCCAGGCAATGCAGAAGGTTGCTGTGTGCCTTTTGTGCTCTATCCAGTCTGCAGTCCAGAGAAAGCTTCTTTGCGTCCACTCTGTGCTATTTCCCTCCCCGTTGCCCAGCACCCACCTGCTCTTCTCATCCTGCGCTGGGCTGCACCTCCATGAGTATTTAGAATTGGTGAGGGCAGTGGCATGAGAAGCTGCCTGTCTCCATGCATTCTCCTTCTGGGGGCTGCAGCTCTGTTGGTAGTCTTGCTGCCCCACTCAGATGCACCGCTAGCACCTCCTGCTCACCTCTTCCCTCACATACACCAATCTAATGGAGTGGGGGAGCACTTCAGGACTGCAATTCATGGGCCTCACTATTTCAGTACGACTTCTGAGGGAGAAAAAGTAGTACAGATGACAGACTCGGAGGGCAGAAGATCCCATATCCAAGCATGAGTACGCAGCAAGCCTTTGCTTTGCCTTCCTGAAGTCTTCATCAGCACTGTTACAGCTGCATAAACCTGATTCTGCTGTTGCCTGAGAGAGTGACGAGGTTAGAAAAGGTTGCATTTGCAGCAATCCAGTTCATCAGGCCTGCGGCTACCAAGAGAAAATGTTTAGGTGGTTATCTTTTGCTTTTTTTTTTTTTTTTTTTTGAAACAAGGTCTATTTATGTAGTTAGTTTGGCTTTAAATTTACTATGCAGCCCAGGCTGACCATGAGCTCCCAGTGGTCTTTATGCCTCTGCCTCCCGAGTGCTGGGATTGTAGACATGTGCCACCATGCCCAACTAGGGTGCACCTGCTGGAAGGGACATTATCTCAGCCTCAGGCAGGTGAACACTAGAGCACTGTTAGTCCTGAGAGGCAACCTGCTCTGGAACGTGGGCTCTGAGTACTTCAACTCAGCGCTGAGGTCACACAGTCCTCTTTGACCTGGGATCTTAAGGAGATATGGTCGCGTAGAGGCTCACTGCCAGGAAGTCTCTGCTGCTGGCTTTCATCATGTGCAGTCTTTTCTCTGTATTTCATAGCTGTCTTTTAGATGGAGCCTCACCTAGACCTGGGAAGGGACACTTGCTAGTGAAAGGGCAAAAGCCTTTAATTCATTGTGTAGCTGATAAAAAGAAAAATTAAAATGAAAAAAATATATATAAAGGGATGAAGTAGGGGCCAGCCAAATAGCTCAGCAGATTAAAGTGCCTGCTTAGGCAGATGTAGTAGCCAGGGTTCAATCCCTGGCATACCGTGCCATTCTTGCCCCTGGGGACATGCTGAGAGGGTGATTAAAACTGGGCTTGGTGGTGTGCACTAGTAATCCCAGCTCTTGGAAGACTGAACACAAGTAGAACGCTACAAGTACGATCTACCTAATGAGACCTTGTGGACCGTGTAGACCTTTAATAAAATACAAAACAAAAAAGGATGAAGTAGATGTAGGAAAGAACAAGAGTTTCCCTCATGAATTGCAAATATGGCAGAGAGGAACAAGAACACACAACACCTTAACTCAAGATATGGCCTCGTTCTTACTACTTCTTCTGAAAATAGGTTGCATTTGCATCATGTCAGCTGCCAGATATAAAAAGGTGTCTAAAATGCTCTCACAGCCCCTGGACAGCCTCACGCAGGTCCAGCCCCACCTTGACTGCAGCTCAGTTAGCAGTTGTGTGCCTTCCTGTGCAGTCACACAGCACCATCTCCTTTGAAATGTGTCATAGCCAATAGCATTGGCCACATGGCCCTGTGGCAGTTCTCCAAGTTTCCATGTCCACAAGTGTTAAAAGTGGCTACTAGTTTCCAACTCCTGTACTTAGATGTCAGGGACAAAAACACTTAGCAATGCATCCATGAAAGAGTTTTAGTTCCTCCCTTATATTTAATAGCAACATCATTATTTGTGCAGTAAGACAGATATCTATTAGGGAAGTAATCAGGAAATATATTTTATCTTGAAAGCAAACAGAGGGAATAAAACAGCAAAGAAAGTATAAGAATCATCCAGTCAAGCTTGACACAGCTTTCCATGTGTGTGGCACTAAGTGGATATTAAGTTAAACTAGGCTGGGTTGAAACCTGTACAGGTTTATGGTAAAGGCATTGCCTACCTGCAGGGGTCCTAGTGGCACAGGCTTGGGCACGAGTCGTGCTACCCCATCATGGAAATCAGCAGTGGTGAAAGCAGGAAGAGTTTTGGTCAATGCAGACACACCTGAAAAGCAAGTAACCTGGGTGAGGCTGTAGTCTGGTTGGTTATTATGCCAGGTCTGTCTCCACAAGGCTCTGGTGTAACTACTGTCTGAGGGGCTGTTATGGTTTGTGTCTAGATATCCCCATAGTCATGTGGCCAAGGGCCTTTTTCAGAGGTGGCTGAATCTACAGTGTCTGATGCTGGGAGTAAGGATACGTGATTAGTAAATCAGACCAATGATTGGTTTGGCACAGTTTTGGCTGGGATTAAGAGTGTGAGTGCTACACCCTGACTCCATGATGGGTAGATTGTATACAGTAAAAGGGGCAGAAAGAGGCTTGCCTTTCCCTGTTGCTTTTGCTGTACACCACCATGAATGGTTATCTGTCTGTCATACTACTCTGCCTTGGAGCCAGCCGACTGTGGACTGAAACCTCCACAAATTGTGAGCTAAATAAGCCTTGCTCCTTTTAACTTTAGGTGTTGGGCATTTTGTCTCAGCAGTGAGCAAAGTACCTAAGATGGGAGCAATTTGGTTTTCATCATGAGATAAAGTGCCAAGGGAGGCGACCTCGCACTGGTGGTGGGGGGAATCTCATCACAAGGACATCTTCCTGCAAGGCTCACTACTCCTGGCAGATTTAGCGCAACTACTGGAGATGTCTAGGTACCACTCCAGAGGGTAGGAACAGGGTGTTGTAAAAGCTCACTGTTGGCAACGTATTGATTATGCTGTCCCCACAACTCTTGAAAATATCCTAATTACTCTTGTCTTGCTGTCTTTGGCATTTAAGGGGAAAGAGTACCTGCTTTAGATGAGAACTCCTTAAATGATCAACATGTGTGGGAGCAGAATTGATCAAGATTCTCACCAACATTTTAACGTAGTAAAGAAAACAGATACAAGATTAAGATGCCAAGCTTTCACCCTGCTTTTCATTAATTACTACTGGCTGGACATCTGCTCATCCATTATGGCTTATATGTATATACCCCCTCCCCAAAGCCTAGTGCACTCATACATGGGCCTTTGGGGATGTGACTGGATCATTGATAGGTTTACAGTTGGGTGTGTGATGTTGGGAGAGGAAGTCTAGCTGGAGGAGCTGGGACATGGGGGTGTGGCCTGGAAGGAAGTGTTTGAATCCATCCCTCCTCCTCCCTTGATCCCTCACTGCTTCCTGCCTGCCAAGCCATCAGGAAGTCTCTTCTGCCACACCCATCTGCCCTGCCATCCTGCCTTGAAACCTCTTGGATATGCACTGAAACTTCTATGAACTGTAAGACAAAACAAATCTCTCCTCCTTTAACTGTGGGTACTGAGTTTTTTGTTCCAGGAACAAGAAAGTAAGAAATCATAAAAGTGAAGAGCAAAGTCATTTTAGCACTCTTTCTTTCTTACTTTCTTTCCTTTTTTTGGGGGGGAAGGGAAGTCAAGATTTATTTATTTACTTATTTTGTTCTGAAGAGTAAACACAGAAGTAAAAACAAATAAAAAAATAGAAATAGTAACATACAACAATGCATATGTTACAGATTTTTGAAACAGGAGTAGCTAATTAACAATGGTTGTTATATTATTTATTTTTATCATCAAATCTGTTGTTCAGATTAACAGACATACAAGATTGGGGAAATAATTGAATATTGGGCTTGCTTTCAAGAAATCTGAATACATCCCGGTTACAAGTAGAGTTGCACATGCTGACATACTCCTACAGAGTAAATGGAACTGGTTAACTGATTATAGATAGTTCTTTCTAAATTTTTGGAATATATTGAGTTACTCACACTGTCTTTAAAACTTAAACTTCTTATATTACAAATATATAATTGATAAAGTAAATTAAATAAAAATCGATAAAAATGAAAATAAAACATCTTTGATTAAATATGTGAGGGTTGGTCTACATATATATTATTACTTTCTATGCTCACCAATATTTCACCCACATCTAACCAGAATAAAAATATAGATGTATCTGTTACAAATCAGCTGTAGGTTGTTTTGCTTAATTTAGATGGAAATCACCAAAACACAAAATATTAACAGCTTTGATCTCTGAATTCCATGACTAAATCTTGCTACCACCATAAAAGTCTCCAGGAGCTGCAGTGAGGATCTGATGTAGCCATGCTGGCTGTGAGGCACTTAGAGTAGCCATGGAAAAAATAAATAAATAGATAGAAGGAAAGTCCAGAGCCTCTTATCCTGTCTCACTTCCAAGATGGATGTTGGCAATAGGGCTGGAAACCAGCCCTAAAATGTGGGGATGCTGCTATCTGGTCCTTATTATAACCTCCAGATCACACTGCAAAGCTGCAGGGAATGTGAGGAGTAAAATCGAACTTCACAATGGTGTCCATTGATCCTAATTCTCTACAGCTACTTAATAGTGCCTTCATCTGTTAGCATTGTACAGCTGAAAAGCAAAGATGGAAATTGGCATTAGATCGTATTGTTTAACCCATGAGGATATTTTTAGGGGTGTACACCCCCACTCACGCTGTCTTCCTCAATCTACCAGTAAAACCAAAGGTTTCCCCTGGAATTTGATGACTAAATGAGGCTAATTGAGAATGGGTGGATGAGCGGAGTCCCTGTGGCACATTGTAAACCACAATCTTGATGTCTAAATATTATCAAATAGAATTAGCAAGCATCAGAATGTATGTCCAGAATTATAAAACTCGCAGCTGACTCAACTCCTAACTAGTGACGTACCAAAATCCACATTATAGGACTTAGAAACTATTCTAATTTCAGTGAGTTCAGAATAACTAACAAATCGATACACTCCAACTGTGCTGTGCAACTGTCCACAGAGATTGCCTCTGTGCCTCACCTCTTTCAGCCCAAACTCAACCCCACCACAAGTTAAATAAAGCTCCAAACAAGACAGAAACACTTTCATCAATCAAGCCAGAATACCTTCAAGTTCCTTTCTATTTAGCTTCATGTGGCTCATAGAACATAGTGTCATACACAGGGGGCCAAAGAAGCAGCAGCTCTCTGTTCTGCAGTTATGGGAGCTGGAAGCTCCAGACACAGTTGCTGGATGGGTTGGCTCCTCAGCAGTACTGTGAAGAACAGCTTAGGCCTGGCTTGTCTCTGGCTTTGGGCAGTCTGGTGGAAACCATGGTGTCACCCTAACATCTGTCCTCATCTTTACCAGGTATGTTCCCACTATACAGAGTCCAAGGCCCAACTTGCCCTTTTGTAAGTATACCTGACATATTCCAGCCCACTCTAATGGCTCTTTGACTTTATTAGCTTGGCATAAACTCTATTTCTTCTTATTCCACAATATCTACTATGAATTTGGAACCTAATGTGCAATTTCCATTTCTCAACTCAGAGAAAATAATGCATTTTAACATGTATCTGATGTACTTCACTTAAAAATATGGCCTCAAGGTACATCCACTTATCTATGCAAATGTCTCAAGTCTACTCTTCTTTGTGGATGAGTAGTACTCTCTTGTACTAAAAACCCACATCTTTATTCATTCCTCAGCTGATGGGCATTGGGCTGTTTCCAAGATTTGGCTATTATAAACTGTGCTGCTATAAACAAGAGTGGGAATACTTATCTCTGTGGCATGGTACTTTTAATTCTTTCAGGAAAATACCTAGAAGGGTCAAATGAAACCTCCAGTTTTAACTTTTTGAAGAATTTCACAGTGGTTAAACCAGTTCACAACCTCACTAACAGGGGAGAAAGATTCCTTTTTCCTCACAGCCCAGCTAGCATTTGTTATTGGTTGATTTATTGGATAGTATCCATCGTTTCTGAAGTGAGTTGGAATGTGTCCTTTCATTTTGAATCTTTCAAATTTAAATTATCGGCTAGGAGGAGCAGCTTTTCATGTATTTATTTACCATTTGCTCTTCTTAAGAAGTATCTATTTTTTTTAGTTCTTTTTTCTTTTTCTTTCTTTCTTTTTTTTCTTTCTTTTCTTTTCTTTTCTTTTTTTTTTTTTTTGTACTGGGGCTTGAACTCAGAACCCTGTGTTTGCTAGACAAGTGCTTAGTCTACTGAGCCATCTCCCTGGCCCTTGAGTTCTTTATATACTCTAGATGTTAGTCCTTTGTCTAAGAAACAGCAGGAATTTTTTTTTTTTCACTCTGTGAGTTGTCTCTTCACTCTGTTGGTTTCTTTTGCTGTGCAAAAGATTTTTAATAAGATGAGATCCCAGTTGTTGGTTCTTTATATTTCCTCTGTACCTGGGCTTTGTTCAAAAAGTCTTTACCTATACCTATGTTTTCAAGAGCTCTGCCATTCTCTGTTCCAGCAGATTTAGTGTTTCTCTTTTAATGTTTAGATATTTGACCCACTTTGATTTTTAGTTTAGTGTATGGTGATAGACATGTGTCAGAGAGAACAAGGGAATGGGGAGGGGAAGTAGAAGGAAGAGAAAAGAATAAAATACTGGAAAGGGGAAATGGGAACAAAACTTTTCTAAATAAGGAGGGAAGGAAGGGTGGCAGGTGGTGGGAAAAAGAGAAGAATTATAATATATCATGTACAGGTACAGAGTTCCTAAGAAGAATGTTATCATTGCGTCTATCTAAAATGTTCCCATATGATTTATTCTAAAAAATCAAATAAAAGGATTGTGGATACAGTGAAAATAATTAAATAAGTATGCTAACAAATGTGAATTTAATTAAATAAATGGAGATTGCATTATAAAAAATAACCAAATAAACAGAAAAACAAAAAAAAATCTCTATTTATATATAAGGTGACACTCTTCAGTTACTGAATTAGGGCTTCAACTTATCTTTTTCTTTTGCAGGTGGAGGCATAAAGAATCAGCAACGCTATGCACCCTTCATGCCCAGGCACTGTTCTCCTTGAACATCTGTACTGCCAGCATCACTGTTTTTGCACTTTGGGAATTTTAAGTAAAATAAGAATTGCTGTAGCAGAAAGGCTGCAGCATTGCAGTAATCTGATGTCTGAGAAGACACCAAGAGAGCACCTCGCAAGATTGTCTGCTCATGCATTTTTGGGACAAAGGACAGCATGTTTCCTGAGTGCAGTTTCATCAAGATACTCAGAATGCTGCATGGTTGCTATGAATTGTTTCTGGAATTTGCTGTTGCATATTTTGGGGCTGTAGTGGATCATGGGGAACTGATGGTGCAGAAAGTGAAGCCATAGATGTGGGGATCTTACTAGACAATGGCTAATAAGCTACCTACACACCAAAGGCTAAGCATGTGATGCACATAAGAAGTACATTTTTTCCTGAGGTGGAAATTAAATTTTAAAAGAAATACTGGTAATCTTTACCAAGGAATGATTCATGAGTTTTCAAAAGATGTGGTCTTTTAAACACTTAAGGCCATGTTGTGCACAGGAGAAGTCATCCTACAGTTTAACTCAGTGTGCCCTGTCCTGGGTAGTCATAAGCCCAGTGATCCCTGCAGCAGGTTAGCTTGCTCTTGTCAGATATCACCACATCCTTACTGCTTACAGTGAGGTGGAATTAGCTAAAGCTGAGGAGACCCCTGGTGGAGACTGGAAGCATTCGTCTCTCCAGATGATTTATAATGTCTTCTTTTCCAATACTATTACAGACAACTAAAGAGCAAGATAAATGATGTCGCAGAATCTTTGCATTTGCTTTTCAGCTATTTAGAGATGTGATGCAATTACACAAAAGTAATAGAGATGCTTTGCTAATTTAGCCTTCTTACTAGCATAGTTCATACTCCACGAGTTACTACCCATATGTTTTTATTCATTTGTTTGTCTGTAAGTGTACTGCAGGGTCCTGTTTTGGTTTCTGTGTGCAGCTCTCATAGTGAGACATGGAAACACAATGCTTTGTTTTCAGGAGCACTGATGAGGATGAAATTATATAGGACTGGATCACGCAGTGGTGACAAATATATGAAAAGCTGAGATCCATATGTAAGGTCTCATAGACAGAGTTGTAAGTGGATATATGAGAAATACAAGGTTAACTAAGAAGAGAGTTTAACTAAGTGGACTGGGAGAAGTGGACTACTAGGACAGAGTGCAGAAAATAAAGTAATACTTGTGAATGACTGGTGGACAAATCAATATGTTAGGAAATACTAACAGATAGCCAGAATACTTCATGTTGTAACCAAAGAAATTTCCAAGGGCTGGGCTGATAGCTCAGAGGACTAAAGCACCTGCTTAGGTAGAATGCAGCAGCCAGGGTTCAATCCCTAGTGTGCTGTGCTGGGCCTGCCCTCGGGGTACACTGAGAGGGTGATGGAGACTGGCAATGGTGGCACACGCCTGTAATCCCAGCATTGGGAGGCTGAAAACAGGAGAATCACTGCAAGTCTGATCTATGTAGTGAGATGCTAGAGACCCTATAGACCCTGTCCTAAATAAAGAAAAAAAGAAAGAAAGAAAATTACAGCCTAAAAGCTTTGTAGCTTCAGGGGGCTGGGGAGATAGCTCAGTAAAATAAGCGCTTGCCTGGCAAGTGCAGGAATCTGAGTTCAATCCCTGGTTCCGCCAAAAACAAAAACAAAGAAAACCAAACAAACAAAAAAAACTCATTTATCTACTGCACTGCAGATGGTAATTTGTAATAGTAGTTTCATGTTTGGAGCACCTGTCATTCT
>NDGM011030419.1:0-10163 GCA_002564305.1 Octomys mimax
TTGCTTGACCAATTTGCTCTCTGTGAAAGCCTGAGAGAATGTTTTCTCTCTCCATGGGACTCTGCTTAGGCACACTCTACATCCTCGATCACTTTCCTCTCAGGATTTCTTTTATTTAAGAAAAAGAACTTTGTTGCACTGACTGTCGAGTCCCCCCCCCTCCCACTTTAGGAAACCCCTCAGCTACCACTCTTCATTGCTCAGCCAGAAGTTACTGAAGCTTCTCTGTACACAGCTCTTCTCAGTGTTCTTCCACCAGTTCCCCAACATCACCACTGCCTACCTGCAAGCCTACAGACTACTATGGTGACAGTGTCATCAGCCGCAGGGTCAATTAAAGGCTCAGGCTCCTCTACACAGCCTTCAAAGTCTCTCTGCATAACTTCAGGCCCCTCTTTCTTCCAGGCAGATCTCAGTGTCCTTGAGAGACACTGGCCCAGAGCTTCTCAATACTCCTACACACGAAAGCTTTTGTAATTTTTCTTTTAGGACTTTAAGGGTTAACTCTTTGTCTGAGATTATCTGAGAGCATTTCAGAAACAGTTCCTTGGTGTACAACTTCTTAAAGTTCGTTGTAACATGTTGAAGGAGTTGTATTGGGGGGATCAACTTCTAAATCTTGTGGGTGAGCAGAAGCACTGTCCATGATGAAGAGAGCCTTGGGTGGTAAACCTTTGTCCCCTAGATATTTAGGAATAGCAGGACAGAAAGCTTCCCTGATCCATTTAAGAAAAGCTACCTAGGTTTTTGCATTAGATCGCCACATAACCCCTAGCCTATTCTGCATGATTACATTTTCTCAACTCTCTAGGGGCTCAGAGTGATGAACCAAGATAGCCTTCATCATGAGGCCATCACTTGCATTGGCACAGTTCAATAAGTTAGTCTATTCTTAGGCTTGTGGCCTGGCATTTTCTTCTCTTCCTGGGTCATGTATGTTCTCTTGGGCCTTTCCTTCCAAAGAGGCAAGTTTCACCACAGTTGAGAACATTTTTTGGGTTTTTTGTTTTGTTTTGTTTCTTTAATGTATGTGGTACAGGGTCTCACTATGCATCTTGGACTTATAGTGATCTTCCTGTTTCAGCCTCCCCAGCACTGGGATTACAGGTGTGCACCACCACATCTGGACTTGGTCACTGGCTCAGTGTGCCTGGGAGCAGGACCAGCACAGCATATGGTGCTGGGGGTCAAATCTTGGTCCCTGTGCTTGCCTAAGCAGGCACTTAGTCCACTGAGCTATCTCACATGCCCCACAATTGAAAATTTGAGGAAAACAAAAACCATTTCTCTGTGTCATCACTTAGAGGTGGCATATGTAATTTTCAGTAGCTCTTTCATCAGCACTGGCTGCTTCACCATGTGAAAGTTATGCTATGAACCCCATTTCCCACTTTAAAATTGTGAAACCACACCTTGCTGGCATGACGTGTTTCACCATTATCACTTGTTGATGGATTATCCTTTATGAGATTTGCATTTATAGCCCTGGCTTTTTCCCAAACCATAGACTCAGATAGGCTATAACCTGCCATCTGCCTTTGGGTTATCCACACTAGTAAAAGCCTTTTTACCTCATCTAACACTTCTGACTGTGACTTCCTAATTGAGTGATACACCCTTAGCAATATCAGCTCCTTTATATAAATTCTTTCTCGGTAAGGATGTCAAGATAGTGGACTTCAACATGCTGTATGTATTCGTGGGATTGGGCACATGAATGCCACTCATATTTTGCCACAGTTTAAAAGTACACTGTAATATTCTGAAATGATGCTGCCTTGGGCTAGGCTGGAGTCACAAGAAGTGAAATGAAATAGAATGGGCAGAGGGCTGGGGAGATGGCTCAGTAGAATAAGTGCTTCCCTGGCAAGCACAAGGGCCTCAGTTCAATCCCTGGTTCTGAAAAAACAAAAAAAGAATGGGCAGGACATGGTGGGTACCCGGGCTGTAGAGCGGGAGAACAACGAAAGCCAGCGGACCTCAGAGCATCCCTCTGCTAATGACATTTATACATTGGATGGAATATTTTATGGAAAATACCACACTTTTAAAAAGCCAAAATATATTATTTTCTGTCCTCTACCATAAGCTTCTTGCAGCTAGAGATATATTTTAAATTTCTTTGTATCTCTCCCAGCACTTGGTATGGTATCTGACTTGTTATAGAGGCCCAATAAATATCTGACAAATGTCTAAAAATTAAATTTCTAAAATTGTGTTTGATCTTTTCAAAGGGCAGATTAAGTATTTGCCTAAATGCAGAATCCAGCACCAAAGTAGCGAAAATGCATCACGTCATCTCCTCACCCAAGGATGACAAACAAAGAGAGAGAAGATGGAGTTCAAGTACCAAATTGCTAATTGGAACAAGGCACAGGAATTTCAAGCCACAGGGTAATTTGTTTTAATGACTGCAAGAAAAGCAAGAGTCAGTGTAGCCACCAGAGGGCTCTCATCCTCATCGTCTTAGTAGGCTTGAAAATAAATAGGATATTTAAAAAATGCAGTCGAGGACCAAAACAAAATGAACACATATCTCTCCCTTCTCTCCAGTGAATTTATGCTGCTATTGTAAGGACATCCTGAAGCCCTGAAAAATATACTTTATGTACCCCATCTCCAAATGTTGAGAAGGGCCTCCTTGTCTTTGGATCCTTGTAATTTAAATTTACTATGTCTTTAGTGCTCCATAATGCAAGCACCCCTCCATACGTGTTGGGTATGAGGAAGGAGGATGTGCCCCCTAGCCACTTTCCTTAAGATAAGCCCATGGACACGGCTCCTAGGTGAAATCTCAGTACTTTAGGAAGGCTTGAAGATTCTAAAATCTAAGATCGATGGAGTCCATAGCCTTTACAATGGTATTTATTCTAGAATTTTGTGACAAGGGATAGATGATATAATATGACTTGAGACCCTCTTATTGATCTTGTGGGCTCATGGCGACAAACAGTGAATTTTCCTCTCATGAATCTCTTCTGACTCCTAGTAGCACCATCAGCACTTTTGTGCCCTGTGACGTAGCACTCAGTTTACCAAGTGCACAGATTCTAACCTGTGAAATCACTTATTGGATTAATAGAGCCTTTAAATTAAGAGAGCAGAGAAGGAAATGAATGCCTATTGAGTACTGACCCAGGGGCGAGTGCTCTAGGCCCACTATTATCCATCTCACAGTAACTTTCCCACCATGTGGCTACTGCCTCAGCAACTTGCATGAAAGAGAACCACGCTCTGTAAGGCTGAATGAGTCACCCAGGATTGTAAATGCTGCGGGGATGGGATAATTGAATTTAGAGTGCCTATAAAGCGAACATCCTCTCACCCTGGCATTTTAGTAGCCCCCGTACTGTGAGAGTTTATGCTTTGGGCTTTCTTCCTTTGGATACCAGCCTGTCCTCAGGTCCCACAGGATCTCTGGGCCAGTAGCGCATTGTCTGTGCTTTAAGCAGCATGTTCTGTGGACACTCTGGTGTGTGCTTGGCATCTGGTGGTTGTAGCAATATAGCAAGTGCTGCTTCCCATGTGATAGGAAGTGGGGTAGGGGAGTAGTGCCCCCAACTCTCATCATCCACTAGTGTCAAGCCAGCTGTGAGACCCTTGTGGGTGTTCTGTAGGAACTCTCATCATTTGGCCTGGCTGTTCTCTTTCCAGCCACTGATGACCTCTGACCTGAGACACCTGCAAGAAGATACAGGTGGGGCTTGTGGGTGTGGGATTGTGAGTGATTGTGCCACGTGTGTGACTGTGCCAGGTGTGTGACTGTGTCCTTTGCTATGGATCTTATGCATGGATCAGTCACACTAGGCTTGAGTAATCATAGGCCTTGCCCCTAGGACTGGCCTATGGCCAAGAGGGAAGTAGAATTTTCCCAGATTCTTCTCCACCTCTCCTTCAACTCACCTGGTAAGCAACGTCCTACAGGCAGGATGGTAGCCTGAGGCTGATGTACAAGCTACAGCCATGAAGAACCGTGGCCTATCAGCACTCATTCAGGGAGCCATGCCCAAGAGCCCCATGGGAAGATGTGACAAACACAGACCCATGTGCCCCCCAGTGTAGAAAGCAGAGCAATGTGGGACCCCAAGCCCCTTACTGTCATGTGTGAGATAGACTCAGAAATGGATTTTCAAAGTAACACTTCCACATTCAGGCCTCTGCCTGAACGCTGGCCTCCTGAATGGGTTCCTGTGAGGGAGCTAGACTGCTGTTCCCTTAGCTGGAGGATGTGGGTTTCAGGAGACTCCTGAATGAAGGCAGGAGAGAGCTTGGCAAGTGGAAGCTGAGGCTTAATATAGGCCTATGAGTCACTGCAGCAAATGACGTGAGTGCGGCAAGTGAGAGAAAAGTGTGGGGCAGGCTGGAGGCAGAGCCAGGGGAAGGAGGGGAACGAGGGTGCGCAGGCACAGGAGCGTGTGGTCAGGGTTCTGCAGGCAACAGGGCCAGCAGGACGTGGGTACATGGGAAATCAGAATACGTGGTGAACGCTCAAGTCTTAAATTTTCATTACAGTGAAAGACACACTGACACTAAACATCCTCAGAACGCTCCCCCTTGCTCCAGCATACTCACTTTGCCGTTCTTGCCACCTTATAAAGCAGTTCTGGAAGTCTTCATGAGTGTCTTTATGAAGTGTGATTAAAAAAAAATAAAAAAGAACAATGAAAGCAGCTGCCCGGTGCCATCCAGTGGGCAGGCAGGCTGCTCAGACTCCCGAAAGCGTTCCTGCGTGTCCTACCCACCTTATTCACCATGTCGGCACGGGGCAACCGCTGGATCTTCTCCAAAGTCAAAATGACCATGAAGAGCAAATGTTTTGAATTGGTTCGGGACCTCAGAACAGCCACCACAGTAAACCAAAGACACTCATGACAGAGAACTTCCAGAACCGCTGCAGGAAGTGGCATGAGTGATGCGATGAGTGTGCTCCACGCGAAGGGAAGGATTTTGAGTGGAATTCAGGGCAATGTGTCTTTTATTGTAATACATTCTTTAAATTTAAGCATTCACTGTTTTTTTTTTATCATACCATATATATGGAAAGATATTTCTCTTAGGGAATCAGCTCATCCAACGACACAGGCTGACAAGCCCCAAAACGCAGGCTGGAAACATGTGGAGCAAATCTGCAGGTGAGCGCTGCAGCATGCCCTCTAGCCTCGGCTCCTGCTGCTCTTGTGCAGGACACGTATCTGTGGGCAGGCAGCAGAAAGCACTGCAGAGGCCTGAGAACCACTCCCAGAGCCTGGCCCCATACTATACCTCAAATACCTCTGTGTCTGTCCCCAAAGGGATAGGGCACACAGTCACACCACCTCACCCTAACCCTCCTGCCTGCGACAAGCACTTTATCACTGAGTATGCTGAGCTATATGCCCACTGTGGACATTGCTAGGGCTCAGGAAGAGTGTTTCGACGATAGTGTAGTTTTTCCTAGGTCTGTCCCCTCCTCACATAGTCTCAGAAGGTCTGAAAGGAGAATGTTTACCTTCTGACCTGGAGGAAATAGTAGGAAGGTTAATCTTTCAGACATCATGACAGGAAGAGAAGCAGGATTTGGCAGCAGTTCTGTGACATACAGGGAAGGGGTAGCATCAGAGCTGCCCACACTGACTCTGGACTCCATTCTTCTTGGGTGGTAGTTCTTCGGGAAGCAACATCAACTGCTCCGAGCCTGTGCTTCCTTACCCATGACACTGGGTTAATGATGCCTGTCTCTTGGGGCTGTGGGGAGGGCTAGAAATAATGAAGTGCAAGCCTGCCGCATGGGGCACTCAACAGAGGACACAAATCGTTAGGGTAGACAAGTGAGAAGAGTTCAAAGCTGAAATCCGGTAAGCAGCGGCCTCTGATTTGGGAAATAGAAACAATGCGCGAGGTTGTATAGTTCCTCTACCCCCATCCGCCAGTGTTCACGTTCCCCTGAAATCTCAGAAAGTGAGCTTACTCGGGAATAGGGTCTTTGCAGATGTGATTAGTTAAGGACCTTGAAGTGAGTCATCTTTGTGAGTATGGGTCTTACATCCACTCAATGATTTGAGGTTTTATAAAAGACATATAGACAGTCTAAGGAAAAAGACACAGAGGCAATTGGGCATGGTGACACATACCTGTAATCCTGGAACTTTGGAAGGCTAAGGCAGGATGATCCCAAGTTGAAGACCATCCTGGGCAATTTAAGGGGACTCTGTCTCAAAATTAAAAATGAAAAGAGTTGACACTGGCCAAGTGTGAAGGCCCGGGGTTCAGTCCCCAATAATGCAAACAAGCAAACAAACCTGCAGAAGGAAGAATGCCAAGAGAAAGTAGAAGTGGAGATTGGAATGACATTGCGACAACCCAAGAACCCCTGGGAACTCCCTGAAGGGCAGATTCTTCCTTACCGCCTTCAGAGGGAACAGAGTGCTGCCACATTTGACCTGGACTGCCTGCCTCTGGGACTGAGAAAAGATACCACTCCATTGATTGTAAGCTACCCAATTCGTGGTACTGCTATAACTGCAGAGATCTAAAGTTGATAATAGCTATATTACTATGTTGTTTCAAGTGTTATTAGACTGTTACAGATATAATTAGATCCAGTAATAAAGTTTTAGGTAAATGTTAACAGGACTCTGAGGTACTGGGTGAGCAACCTGGTGTGATGCGGATCTGTGCAAGGCGCCAAGACTACTGGCACCCAAAGGCCCTTCTACAGTGACTGTGTAGGGGAGAAGTGAAGTGACAGATGCAGAGATGCAGAGGGGAGAAGTGAGGTGACAGATGCACAGGAGCAACCAGTCAGCAGCAAAGAGCCGCCAGCCCAGGGACCCAGCCATTCTCCACCCAGGTAGGAGAGCCCGTGGTCCTTCGCTCACTGTAACACAACACACCCACACATGCCTTGTAACATACCAAAGCCAGCTCAGCATTTCTACACAGGCAGCGTAGAGTTCCTGTAGTGCTCATCTTGAGAGGCCCCCTGGGACTGAGCTTTCAGTCCCCTCCCCAAGAAGCCATCGGAGAACCACCACCATGTGCACGTGGCTCTCTAACTCGGCTCATCGGAGGGCGCAGCTGATCCTCTTTGAACACTATTAGTGCAGCAGCTGCCTCTCGGCTGTGCTATTGCTTCCTGAGGTTTCAATTACCTGGGATCAACCATCCTCCAAACCCATGAAATGGAAAATTCCAGAAAGAAACCTACATTTTTAAAGGGACTTTTATGCTAGCGTATTGTCAAATTCTACGTCAGTACTGGTGTTAGTCTCTTACTGTGCCTCGTTCATAAACTAAATGTGTGTGTGGAGGGTAAATAGTGCCGAGGGTCTGGGACCATCTGCCATGGCAAGTGTCGTCGGCTGAGGGTCAGGAGCATACTCCATGAATAAGGGTTCAGATGCTCTGCCCCACAGATAATCCCTGCCTGGCGTGCCCAGGGTCTGGAGCGGCTCCTCTGTGCACTGGAAGGATGCTCAGCAGCGGTTCTCTTCTCTCTTGATTCGAGGATTCCACAGAAACCCATATGGCTGCGCAGGGAGCCTGGCCGGTCTTGGGGCCAGCAGCGCTCCAGGACTCCTCCTCTTAGTCTGATTGCTGTGTGAGGACAATAAAGGGCAGTGGCAGGAAAAGTCTGGCAGAGGAAAATGCCAGCAGTGCCAGTACTGTATTTTACAATAAAGAGAATTTTATTTAACCACACGATTTTAAAAATTGGCAAAGTTGGGTTAATACATGAACATAAAATGACAGCATAATTGCCTTTTAGAATGTAGTTAGGAAAATACTCATATGGAATAAAGTACATCTAGCCTGAGGGTTTTCAGAATCACACAGCAGATTCCCACCAAGGCAAAAGCTAGGCAATATTTGTTTCCCTAACTGTGTAATTGTTGAACTTTACCATTCAATTCCTAATAAAATTTAGGTGTTGAGTGAAAACAAATCCCTAATGTGTAACCAAATATATCTGCCTGGGCCAGACTTAAGCCTCAGCGGAAGGTTTGTAAGCTCTGGCTGTGGACGGGATCCCTCCCTGCTTCCTGTCAGCATCTCCGGGGAGCAGAGCCCGGCTAAGCAGCCATGTGGCTGCCCACAGAGCCAGCTGGGGGACTGAGCTCAGCGCAGCCTTTCCAGATTGCTGCATGCTGGACAGATGCAAATCTCCAACTCTCCTGCAAATGGTCTGCTGGAAGCCCACATCCCTCCCTAGGCCACAAGATAAGGAGATTAGACAACAAAAACAATGACACTTCATAATGATTTGTTTCATGATTGCATGAGTTCAATAGAGCGGTGCAGTGCCTTATGGTTCCACTCACTGAATTAACCTGAACTACAGTATTATTATTATTATTATTATTATTAACACTATTATTGGATTAGGAAATTAATTTGATGGTCACAATGTAAATAATGGAAGAAGAAAGACTGCTGGGAAATAAAGGGGTCTATTGTGTTGTAAAAGTGAATGTGGATTCATGATACTATCGTCTCATCTACACACATGTGCCCACATGTGTATCCTGTGTGTGTTGTGTGTTTCTACTGAGTCATGATATAAGTGTATTCTGGAGGGCATCGGTCAAGAATGATCCGATCAGAAGCTGTTGATGGAGATAAAACTATTTGGTAGTGGTGTGTTAGACCTAGATTTCAATTCTGATGCTCCCCGAGTGTGTTACTTAAGTCTGCCTGGGCCTTGGATATGTAGTTGAAGTCTATGGGATACTGTGCTGTGTTTGGGGGTCCTAAAGAGGAATGAGAAATCATCACTCCCAAAGCACAGTACCAACCTCTCCCCAGCATTTCAAGTCTCTGTGACTACTGATTGATAGATGTTTAGGTAAAAGAGATATCCTGGTCGCTCAGTGCTGTTTTAGGCTCTTCAGGTGCCAATGGAGTCCAAGTTTTTAATTTACCACCTCCATCTTGGAATATAGTAAACATCGATTAGATCTCTCAGGAAGGAAAGCAAGGCAAGACGCGCAGGCAACCATCTCGTGGCATCTCCCGTGGTGGATAGCTACAAAGTGAGGCTGCCACTGGCCCCTCTGGCACCTGTTTTGTTGTTCACAGCATCTGTTTTCACCCTGTGTGCTCCTTCAAATCACCTGACATTCAGTTCTTCATCGACAGGTGATCACACATATGTTAAAGTCAAGAGCAAGTAGTTGCCTATTCACATAGTGTCTTTCCATGTAACTGGCAAGTTTTATCCCTGGCAAAGGATTTTTATTTTTTTACATTAGCCAGATATTTGGGACAGCAGTAAGAGCAGAGCCCCTTTCCTCGGTTCATGAAGAATCACATACCTCATCGATGTGACCATTGGGGTTTTGTTTGTTTGTTTTATTTGTAGTTTAGAGAAGTGTCTACAGGGTGTTCAGGTTCTCACTACTAGATCGGACTCGTAGTGATCTGTCTGTTTACAGCCTCCCAAGAGCTGGGATTATAGGCCCGCGCCACCACGTCCAGTTTCAATCGCTGTCCCAGCTGCCCCTAGGGGCGGGACCAGGATGGCAGGTTGGGAGATCAAACCCCTGTCCCCTTCACCTGTTTGCGGGCACTTTAATCTGTTTAGCTATTTGGCTGGCCCTGACCATTGGTTTTGACAGGTCAGCTTCGCTGGATTAAGAAATGCCTGGCAGGTTAGTAAAGCCCACTTCCGGTGTGTCTCCGTGGGCTGTGGAGGTGTAACCTTAGACACTGCATAGGGTCTCCTGCCTGCTCCTCTCGGCCACGGCTTCCCTGCTCTGCTTCCTGGCAGCCATGAACCAAGCAGTTTGCTCTGCCAGGCCCTTCTGCCACGATGTTCCTGCCTTGGACACAGCTGACTCCGGACTGAATCTCTTTGAAACTGTGAACTCAGTTATACTTTTCTTCCTTTAAGTTGTGGAGGTTGGGCTTTGAGTCTCAGCAGGGACAAAGCTGACAAATACAAAATAGGTCAACGAGGTCACAGCCATGGTGTTATAATAAAGTCCATCTCTTAGAGACTGTCCCTATGACAGCACACGTCATCCCTTAGCAAGGGATGCGCAGGCAAATGAAGTGGAATAAATCCTGAGGTGCGCAGCGTTTGTCTTCAGCAGCTCCTGCTCCCATCAAAGTGCATTCTCAGGGGGCCGGGGAGATGGCTCAGTGGAATAAGTGCTTCCCTGGCAAGCGCACAGGTCTGAGTT
>NDGM011030423.1:0-20896 GCA_002564305.1 Octomys mimax
AAAAAAAAATATATATATATATATATAGTAATAAATGTGGATATATGTGTTTGAAAATCTATAAACTAGCTCAGCCAAGACCAAATGAAATGTTTAGCTTGTTCAGCATAGATGAGATACTTTTGTTAAACCTCTGTTTCACAAAGGGTAATTCAACTGTGCAATTTCAACAATCCACAAATCAATGAAATTATCAAGGTACAGGAAGAAACTAGCTAGGATCATATAGCTATTTTTCTTTAGCTCAGTTCTAGTACCCCAATGATTAAAATTCTCATGACTTCCATGACTATCATAGATAAACCCACACACACACACACACAAATAAATTTCACTGAATCAGCTATGTTCCTCACAGATCTATATAATATTTATGTGGAAATCTGACACAATGTGCCATAGCATATTGGAGCTCTTATACTTCTGATTCAATTTTTTTCTAAATTCTAAAATCATATTTTATTATAAATGTTCATGGTGTTTAGTCTGACTCCTTTTCTTTTTCATTACTTAGTATACTAGCTACTAACTATACTGAGGGAAAATGTGTTGGAAGTACCATTATAAGAGCAGAAAATGTGTAGCAGAAATTATTTATTTATTTATTTATTTATTTATTTATTTATTTGGTTCAGGGTCTCCCTGTGCAGCTCAGACTCACAGTGATCCTCCTGTGCCGGGCTCCTCAGCACTGGCATTACAGGTATTCATCACCATGCCCAGTTTTGGTGGCCAGGCAGGGACTTACACCACCAAGCGATCTCCTGGCCCCCAAATCACTCTGTCTCTTTCTTCCTTTCTTTTCCTAGCTTCCTTCCTTTGTTCCTTCATTCTTTCCTTCCTTTCTTTTTTTCCTTTTACCAGGGACAAAACAAGTCTGGCCCTTGTGCTTGCCAGGCAGATGATTACGCTGCTGAGCTATCTCCCCAGCCCTCATAGCACAAACTTCTAAGCACAACAAACTGTAGAAGATGCAACTCCCTTATAGGATATTTTGTTGATTGTCTTACTGTCTGAATATCTTCACAATTATTCGAAACATCCCTTCAATCTTGTAAGCAGCAATATACAATGTCACTAATATGTAGCTTTATGTTCTTGAACAGGAGGAGGAAGGCTGGTTTACAGCTAGAGAATAGCTAGAGGAACTTTATTTTTAATTATTGAAAAACTTATATCCCACACTGTAGAAATACTTTCTTTTCTTCTTGGCAACACAACTGTAGTCTTCACACACCATTCCTTTCCTGCACGTCCTCTCTGAACTTCTCCCTCTGTGTCAACACACTAGTGAGGGCAGATTAGGACCCATCTAATAACCACATTTTAATATGACTGTCCCTGTAAAGACATAAGGTTGGGATATAATGACACATTCTCAAGTCCTGTGAGTATAAGGCTGAGGTTAGGACTAGAATTTTTTTATGAGTGAGGTATAAAAATAACACATGGAGAGCTTCATATGATCCAGTGTTCTATAAAGTCAAAAATGTTTTCTTCTATTGTTAATGTCCTGAAATGTCCTCAACTTTCCATCTGTCCATTGCTCTTTGGAGAAGGATACTGGCTATTACTTAGCTTCCAGGAAATGTACTGGAATTCATATGAGAGCCTGCCTTGAGCTGACAGCCCCCACCAGAATCTGGTCCCCTGTTCTTCTGAGTTCTGATGCTCTTGTACACAGTATCAAGACAGGGCGGCTCCTTTTCCATCTATCTCTCCTCACCACTGAGTGTTGTCCTATTTGAATAATGTGAACATGTACCTTTAATTTTTTCATACAGCTCTCACTGACCTTGTCTACCAGAGTAATGTCTTTCAGCATGCACTAGGGTGAGCAATGTGTGACACTATCGACAGTCTGAAGCAGTATATTTTAAGCCTTGTTGCTCACTGTGAACATACTTGTTAGATTATCTAGAAACACCCTTGTTTGCCACCAACCCTATAGGTAGTCTTATTTCTTTTGTTTCTATAGCATTCATTGCATTCACAAAATTACTTAACAAGGCAGGCCTAAGATTATGCATAGCTATGAGGTGGCGAGGCACAACTTGCCATGTGCTAAATTTCCCAAGGCACTTGTCTTGGTTACTTTTCTTTCATTGCTGGGACAAAATACGTGACACCCAAAATTAAGGAAGGAAAAGTTTACTTATCTTGCAGTTTGAGGAGGTTTGAGCCTAGGCTGGCTCCAAGGCAGAGTGGCCCATGGCAGAGGGCAGCAGTTCACGGAGGTGGAAAACAGTAAAGAACAAAGGGAGGAGCAGTGGCTGGGGCTCTCTCCGCTTCCTACATTGTATTCAGGCCATCCATCCCTGGGTGGGTGTAGCATTCACACCCATAATCCCAGCACTGGATCATGAATTAATCACAAACTCTAGAAGCTGCCCCAACAACTGCATGAGGCTTGGGGAGGGGGGCAACAAGACACAAATCATAACACTGCATATCCCTTTTAAACTAAAATGGTAAGTGAAAGTGTTATGGTTAGCTAGTTCCTGAGTTGGGTTGAAAACTAAAATATTATATCTGTATTGTAGGGAGTTTTCTTCTTCTAGATTTATATTCCTAAAGACTTTTCAGTTGGCCAAGCAAAAAGGTGAGGAGTATTTGTAAACCCATATGGGAAAAAAATGTTCCAGTATATTGCTGTCTTTCTCTTGTAGTGAAGTTTTGCCATTCAAAGGCAGAATTTTTGAGTCTGGACATAGGGGGGTAGGGAAGAATGCATTTTTAAAATCTAAAACAGAACAAATAAAAGTCTCCTGAAATTTGGGAGAGAATTGTATATGAATGTGCCCCCTAGCGAGTGGAATGCAATCACAGAGTCATTAATGAGGTGGAGGTCTTGTACATTCCTATATTCTCCTGAGAGCTTTATTACAGGAAGGATGGGAGTATAGCAAAGGGGGCAGTGACAGATTTCAAAAGGCCATTTCTGAGAAATCTGGATGAGAGGCTGGAGGTCCTTCCTTGTCTCTTTCTTGATTGGATATTACTTTTGGTTAGGAACTTGGCCAACGTCTTTTAATCTCATAATTACTGATGTAGCTGAATTTTACCTACCAGATATTCCCTTATACCACGTAGCTGTATTTACATGTTAGATCATTTGGTCAGAGAGATTTGATGTAGCCCCAGCAAGTAAAATTCATTTTGGTATTAGCCAGAATTTGAGAATTGCCCTCAATTTATTTATTATTTATTTCTTCATTCATTCATTCATTCATTCATTCATTCATTCATTCATTCTGGGAATTAAACTCAGGACCTTGCACTTACCAGGCAGGCACTTATGCCACCGAGCTACATTCCCAGCCCTCATTTTTATTAATAAAGCTCTTCTTAACAAGTGAATAGTACACTGTGAGACTGTTAGAAACTCATTCTTGAACACTTGATCTTCAAAGTGACATGTCAGAGGAGGAGCAAAGAATCTCTGAGTATGGGTGCCTTCAACCATACTCACTATGGCTATCCACTTAGAAGAGAGGTTTGCAGAGAGGGAAATCAAAGCAGAAGGAGATGCCTCAGTATCTATAAGCAGGTAAACTGGCTCACTCCTGATGGCTAAGATTGCCCAGGGTTCCTCAGGGGAGATGGTAATGTCTGTGGACAGGGGCACTGTGGGTAATCTGGCTTGTTCAGTGTGGACAGTCAGACTTCCAGTTCCACAGGTCAGGTGCGTTAGCTGTCTCACATTTAGAGCGGGGCCCAGACAGAGGCTTGGCAGAACCTTGGGCCCTGGCCCTTGTAGTAGGAGCCCTTTCCTTGGATGTCCCTGGGTTTTTCCTTAGGTGCCTGGGTGGGTTTAAATCATGACCAAACACAGTACCTGTCTCTCCTCTGGGTTCCAATTGTGGAAAACAGAAAAGGCCAAGTCCTTCAGGTGGAGCAGAGGTGTCTGTGGCCAGGCTCTGCAGCCTATGCCAGTTATCGAGGGCTGACTGACAGATAAAATGTCGTTACATTAGTGCTTCTCCCTCGGTGGAGAATGGACCTATATTAGTTCATGATAGGTTTTTCAGCGGTGCGGTAAAGAGATAGGAAAGATAAAAGAAGCCTTTATTAACTCCAAAGACATGGAGAGGATCAAGGACAGATGGGAAAGTCCCCTGACCTGAGACAAAGAAAGCTGAGACTTTTATGGACTTTTGCTAAGGGTGGAGTTTGAGGGGCAGGTTCAATTACATGTAAGGAGCTGACTGGGGTCTCTCCTGTGTGGGTGGGAAAGGTGAGGGGGAAAATGTATCCAGGGCTGGCATGGGGAAGAAGGAGGAAGTGGTCATTAGGAAGATTTGCTGTTGTTTTAAGGGCTTCAGCCATGTTGGACAACCACCACAATAATTCAGCCATTCATACTAGGGCCAGAACTTATCAGTATATTTGTAGAAGGCTTCTGTCTTTCATCTGAGGAACAACAGAAGGCCAAGATGTGTTGGACAGCTCACTAGCAAAAGGCAAAAGCAAGGATCAAAGTCTGGACCCCATCTGCAAATTTATTAGGGCCCTCTGACAGTTGGCCTAATTATTCTATGTATAACAGATACAGTATTCAAGTATTTCCTTGCCCCTCTGAGCCTTCTCTTAGGAGCAAGACAAATTGTGAGCCAGGTAGTAAGAAGCTCTGCATATGATGGGTGGGGGGCAACGGGGGTTAAGCCGTCTATGTGTACCAGCAGGATTTAGGGTTGCCTCAGAGCTGACGAATATTGGGTTCCTCCCAGATACTAGGCATTAACAGAGCCCTTCGGTTACTTAGAGAAGATGGACCTAATGTATTGGTCTGGGATTATAAGGCCAGGTCAAGGAGACCTCTTAGTGTGGTTATCCTTCTTAAATAAATCAGCATGACTGAGAACCCCTTAGAGACAAGTAGGGTTTTAGGAGAGGTTCATCCAGAATATCTTTGTCTTCCTTGACACCTGCACTCTGTATCATAGTTCTTGAGTCTTCCCTTGGATAAAGAGTTACAGAGGCATGAACATAAGATACTTTACTCTACCTTTCTTGTTTCAAGCAGAAATGCTGTAACTGGAAAATAGCTTCACAGTTTAAAGTATCACCCCATGCCAAACTTTTTCTGCCTCCTAATTTGGATTAAACCCAGATAAGCTGTTTTCGTTTACAATTATCCAGATCAAAGCTGTTCCATTCATCATGGATATGGCCTAGTTGCTAAGTTGGCGGGATCTGGGTGGTGGTGAGATTCCAGAGGCTTCCCAGGGCTTTGGGTTGGGTCCTATAGGGGGAAGGAGCTCGCTAGGCCTGCGGTCCTTATGTCCTTAGGTGGTGTTCCAGGGGAAGGAGACCCAAAGGTTCAAAGAGCATCCTTTATGAGACAGGAACATAGACTAGGCTGAGCTCTCTGTCTAGTGATGATAATGTCCTTAGGCACAGAGAGAGCCTCACAGGGCTTCTGTTTCCATACCTGAGCCTACCAACTCATTAATGAGAAAGAGGTAAAGCCAAGTGCAGGCCTTATCTGAGGAGCCTTTAATTCCCGTGAAGTTAAGGGCAGAACTTCCCTAGAGTTTCTTTCTTCACAGAGTTGAACCCCTTGGTGTTCCAACTTGCATTTCAAGTCTACTTTTATTCTACACCCCTGGAAGGCTCAGCTACTATTTGAGTCCCTTGGTGACTCTACTTGAACAGGAAAACATCTCTCTTATATTTACTATGATGGAAAAGTAATAAGAACTTGGATGGCTCTCTTTTCATATAGTCACAGTTACTTTAGTTAGGCTTCTAAATGTTGAGTATTGTTCTACTCAGGAATCAGGCACAGGTCTTTAACTCTTCTGCATGTAAAGAAAGAAACACAAAAGTCGGTTGCCACAGCCTTAGGCAAGCTCTGGGACTAGAGAAGCAGTGTTGCTGGTGCTCAGTTCTGGCCAAATGCCTTGGGCATTTCAAAAGACAAGTGTTTCCCCCACCGCAGCTCACCCTCCCCTCAGCCTGGTAAGGTGACACAGCCCTTCCCCAGGGTGGGAGCAGTCCTCTACCAGTGCCACAGCCCTGGCTTTGCCCTCCAGTGACCCACATTGCCTTGGGTAACAGTTCCAGTTCTCCCTTTGTAGCTCTGCCTGCTCCTTAGCTTTCCTAGGATTTTAAGGAATGATACACAATTTTCCTTCTTGTGGCAAAAAATAAAATGATTCTCCTCTCTACTTTTGCATCAGCCTATATGTTGTTTAAAACCAAAATGTTAATTCATAAAGCCAGTTAGTGAAAAAATAGAAAGAAAAAAGAAGAGCTAGAGAAAAAGAATGGTGGTGACCAGTGACAGATGTCCATGCCCCTGTGAAAGTTACTTAGGCATGCCTCAATACAAGATGGTGGCTGGCCATATATCAAGCTAATATCGTGGCACTGTGACCAGAACACAAACTGAGAAAAAGCCCACTAGTAAACTAGAGAAGGTGGAGGCCAGGCTAATTTCCAAAACAAAAAGATAACGAACAAGCGCAACATAAAGTTAGGAAGAAAAGCCATTTAAAAGATATATTTTTATGCAGTGGAGTACTACTCAGCAGGAAGGAAGAATAAACTCCAGGCTTTTATAAGTAAATGGATTCAGCTAGAGTCCTTACTCATGAGTGAAATAAATCAGACTCACATGTGTAAACATTGTATTATCTCCCTAGGTAAGAAGCTGACAGAGTAAATGAGATCCAAAAGGTACAATAGATACTGTGAGAAGGAAAGAAACTGCTCAAAAGGAAAGATGGGATGGGGGAAGAAAGAAGTACACATATATACACAAGATAGTTAAGATAATTATATTACTAATTTCTATTAGTTCACTGAAGGGAATGGTTTATGCTTATACTGTTTGATCAGTTTTGCAAGCCTGTATCTTTTAATCTACTTTGAAGATAATATGCAATATAATAACTTGTGTTAATTTTCTGCTATCCAGTTTTGAAATTCTGTATCATTGTTTTAATTTTTTTCCCTTTAAAAAAGATTAAAAAAAAAAGAAAGAAAAGCCATTTATAAAACTAAGGTAAGTGAAGACCAGGTCAATTTCCAAAAAGAATAACAAAATAACAGAACAGAAACTAAAAAAGAGACCAGGTTAATTTCAAAGTCTAACAAACAAAAAGATGGCAAATAAGGCAGGCCTGGAGGGTAGAAGACAAGTGGCTACAAAACAGAATGGAACAACAGCCTAGAGGAGTTCCCAGCATGGCCTGAGAAGAGTCCCTGCAATTCCCAGCTTAATGAAGAGAATAAAAGAGAGGAGAAAGGAAATCTGATGTAGAGAAACAAAAATGGTGCCAAACATAGGCCTTACACTGGTCTCCATAACTCGAGCTTTACTCTTGTCGGCACCCCAAAGTATTTTCTTAGCAGAGGGTACTAGCTAACCATGTCAAAATGTTATGTTCTGACTAAGACATGCAAAATTTTAATGTGTTTCCCTAGAAGGTTGTACTGACTTCACAATACACTACTGAATTGGGCTATATATCTTCCTGAAATTTTCTCCATCTCAATTTCATACTTTGTAGAATCACAATATACTAAGGGGTGTGTGTGTGTGTGTGTGTGTGTGTGTGTGTGCATTGTCTGGGTCACAGAGTAAGTGCTGAAAACTTGCATCTACCCCCTTGATTATTTTGATAATTTAGTATTATTTACTGATAATTGCATGAACAGAATTAAAGGAATATATAATACTTCTAACCAGGACCATCTTACTTTGAAATAAACTTTCATAACTTATAAATGTTCTGTCTTCCACTTTAATACCATTTATTTGGTGCACCCTGTGTTTTTTCAATGGCCTTCTACATATAAGTTTCTTCACCTAATAATTGTGCAATAATTTTGTTTTTAACTTCTAGCAATATAAGACACCTGGATTTGACAGAATTTACAGACAATAAATGTTTGTTTTATAGATTTCCTTTTAGGTATACCGAGCATAGTTATTTTGTGCCGGTCTATGAAATGGCAAACTGAACAGCTGAGTTTGTATTGTAAGTTAGACAGCAGGGTATGATAGAGGCTATTTTTAGAAAGAATATGAAGTATAAAATGAATAGTAGAATTCTTATTGAGACACTGAGTGCAAAATTTTATGATGAAAGTTATAATTCAGAATCCGCATGGTTGAAAATGTCTGTGTTGCTAACGTACAAAGAACAGAAAGGAACTGTGGGAAGGAAACCTACTGTGCTTTTCCTGATAGGAGGAGTCCTTGGGCCACACTACGCTTATCCACCTTTGCCAGGTGATATTAAGGAGGCTTGAAGAGTGTTGGGAATAACTGCACAGCTGAAAACGGTGGCAAACAGAATTTTATTAACTCTTTTTAGCAACTTAAGCGACATAAAAGAGACGCTGGAGTGTGGGTTGTGACGGAGCAAGATCCTTGAGTCTGACTTGTAGCGCTGCAAAACAGGGAGGGCAGGCGAAAGGAAGAGGGGCCAAAAAAAAAGGAGATGTGATTAGGATTGGTTCGTAGAATTGTATTATCCTTAGAAATTTTTCTGTTAAAATGTATTTATTGATTTCAAAATCTGTTATATCTTTAAGTATTCCTTAATGCAAATTCCTAATGGTATGATTATTAAGAAAATAGCCTAGTAATTTTAATCTTAAATGTTTAAAAAAACAGTATGTTTAGGTTAGAGGAGACAGCTTCTTAGTAGAAAATTCCCTGGTATGTGCGAGGCTGTGGGTTCG
Organism: Octomys mimax; assembly: GCA_002564305.1. Taxonomy (NCBI): domain Eukaryota; kingdom Metazoa; phylum Chordata; class Mammalia; order Rodentia; family Octodontidae; genus Octomys; species Octomys mimax. The sequence continues at coordinate 8,701 of NDGM011030423.1, forward strand.
ATCCTCTGCATTACCAAATTCATGGCATGAATTCTGTCGAATGAAGTATTTTAGCATTTTAAATTTAGAAAAGTTAAATGGATTAGCGCTGTGATTTGTTTCACAACTCTGTGCAAGAGCCTGGATACATCCGGGGAAGCAAATGCATAAGGTGAAGTGATAAAAGGCCAGGAAAGTCGAATTCCCACCCTCCCCACCGCCGGGAGGAAGGCAGCTGCTGAGGTGCCAGCGCCGCTGCCCGGCCGCTGCTGCCCAGCGTCTGTACCTGGCGCTGCGCTTCTTTCCTAAGGAGCACCACAGCCTGGAAGTGAATCAACATTACCTCTACGCTTCTTTTAGAGAATTATGTCCCCGTAGCACAATAGAGATAATCCAAGGACAGCTTTTCTGAGCATTAACACCTGGTTCACTTGTGTGACAGTACCAGCAGCTAGCGAAGGTGGGGACAGAAAACACGGCCCTGCACGGTCACCGGGAATGGGAGCGGAGGGGGGCGGGGCAAGAACGCGACACACTGTTGCCCGGCATAGGCTCACGGATGTAATTCTTTTTTGTTGCTATTGCTGTCAACGGTCAATTTAATTATTATGTAACAATCTTAAACTAGAAAATTCAATGGTTTAACTTACAAGTAAAATTTTAATAGGTCTTCTAAAATACCTGAAAACTCTTTGCGGTCTTAACATTTACACTGTTTCATTAAATAAACTCTCAGTTTACAAGGGTTAATGAAAGATATGTATTGCTTACATCATGAGGAAGATATTTTAAGAAATAGATATCGGTTAAACTTTTTTAAAAAAATTATCAGGGTCGGGGAGATAGCTCAGTAGAATAAGCGCTTGCCTGGCAAGCGCAAGGCCCTGAGTTCAATCCCCGGTTCTACCAAATAAATGAATAAATATTTAAAAATTATCAAAATTATTTCAAACATGCCTTTATAATGCTAATAAAACATAGCTAGAACACATATATGTGAGAGTCCGATATTCCTCCGTGCATGATAAGTAAAAAGAAAATTAGCGCACACTCCTAATTTTATTTTCAAATTTCAATAATTTTTAGTACTTAGGCTTATAAGGTTCTCTCTGACACAAAAGAGAAGCATGAAAGCAAAGGAATCCTCCGTTGCTGGACAGACCCTGGAGGACTGACCCTGGAAAGTGGTGGAAGGAGAAACCGAAGATGTGGGGGGGCAGCGGGCGGGGGTGGGGCAGGGACAGAGGTTGGCGCTTCTGTTGGACCGTTTTAGGGGTGGAGCTTACAGAAACGCAACCGGCTGATTGGTGGAGGATTGGAGCTCATGAAAATCAAAAAAGGAAATTCCGGGTTCACTTGGGGAGACAGTGTGGGAGCGCTCCCCGTGGTCCTCAGTTCTGGGCGGACCCATTGATGCTTTGTAACTACAGTCCTACACTGTACTGTGGAGGGATAAAGATGTTTTTCCTCTTCGTTTACATCTTGGCAGCCTTAGCTCTCAAATCTTAGAGACAAGCTTGATTCAAAAGCCCACTAAGAGCAAATGGCTTAATCGGAAATCTGGATTTCACAACCAAGGAGTCTCCTGGCCCTCAAAATATGGCGGGAAAATCCACGCTGTCTGAAATCAAGAAACGGTTTATTTTTATGTAATGTTTTATAAGCCAGCGATATAAAGAATAAAAAAATAATCTTCCTCTTATCTTACTGGTTGTTGAAATTCCTAAACCAAAGCTGTAAAATAAACTCCTAATATCATAAACACATATTTTTACGCATAGGTAATATTTACTGATTTTCTTTATATTGTGATATTCTAGCCTGCATTTGCTCTCAATTCATGCCTTCTTAGGGGTCCATAATTAGATCATTTTAGTGATGTCTGACTCTCACATTACAATTTGACTAGATGATCTGATTTCAATGACGCTAACAATTGGTGGTTTTATTTGAAGCTTGAGAACTATCAGTAATTGAACATCACTCAGAACTCAAGACGGTACTGTTTTCACGAATATTGCCTAGTTTTGCTGTTTGTTAAAATTGGCCAGAAATTTCAAGAGAAGTGACAGATTTTCAATTTTCAAATAGACTGTGGGCTCAAATGCCTAAAAAGTCCCACAGTTAATAAAAGTAGAAACAGACCTAAGTGAAGCGAATCCAAGAGTATGCCTTCATCGAAAAAGAGAGGCCACTATTCAGGTGCAACTGATTGTGGGTGTATAGTGGGTGTCATTTGTCAAATGAATCCAGAAATCAAACATGTTTCTGAATTTAATTTTTAAGTGCAATCAGTTAATTTATCAAAAAACAAAGAAACCTTATGTGCACTGAGTAAATTATCTGCAGACCAAATACAGAATGCAGACTGCCAGGTTATGGCCTCTGATTCTTCCTTCCACTGCAGACAGTCAGCTGATGAAATCCTTCCAACTTGAACACAAGCCAATCTCCTACGTTGGTCTGTGTGCTGCGTAAACTCAACACACAAATCTCAGGTTCTCTGGAGCTTGCCAGCACACTGCCTCTCAGCCAGGGCTACTGTTCACTCACCAAGCAGAGATCTTCATGGTTGTTGAGTCTACAGAAAATCTTCAGGGCCAGAGAGATAGCTCAGTGGTACAATAAATAGCCTGCCTGGCAAGCACAAGATCCTGAGTTTGATCCCCAGTATTAAAAAACATACTAACTGAGACTTAGCAGACCTAGGCCATTCTTCTTTCAAAGTATATTTCTATGTTAACTATGTATTTGAGATAAAATTTAAGTATTTATGCCCAAACTATCCTGACTTCACCCAAGAACTATTCTAGCAATTTTCCCTCCCCCACCTCTGCAATCCTATAGCTTTGCCTCCTGCACAGCTGAGATTATAGGTGTGCACCACAATGCCTGGATCACTCAGTGTCGGGCTTTCACGTAAGGAAAAAATTAAAGCTACTAAGGGGCTTGAGAGTGTTACAGTTACACTGTAGTTCCTAAACTTTAGACAGTATGAGTTAATGTTCTGAAACTCAAATAATAGAACATTCCTCATGTTAGCATTCTCAAAAGTTTTTGTTTTTGCTGAGTTAAAAGTAATAGTAGAAATCATTTCTTTTATGTAAGAATTTTATGGCGAGGGAAACTGAAACTTTATAGATTGAGTTCCTGCTTCTATTTTTTGAAAGCATTTAAGCAATCCACCAACTAGAATAAGCCAACATATAATTTTCAAGAACATGTTTTTTGATTTCTAACCTCTGCTTTTTTAGAATTACCTTTGCTACAGCCATTACACGATTATTCTCAATGTTCACACACTTATTCTCACAAGCATTTAACCTGGCCTTTTCTGATAACTGAGGAATAAACAGTAAGCAATTCAAATGAACCAGGATGTCGTTGCGTGTTTGCAGATGAAGGTAGGGCTTCTGTTACTTGAAGATTTGCATGAGGAAGCCATGGGGAGCTTTGTGCTTTATCCCAGGAGACCGTGGACAAGAGTGCCACTGACCCACTCAAGCACCCCTCCTCCTTGGCGTTCTGAATGCTCAGAGCAAGGCAGGAGCTCCGGGAAGCTAGGTCAGGAATGGTGTACCAGGCCCTGGACCACTTCTTCAGTCTCACTGACTGCAGCTCCACATGACTATTTTTTCCAACCAGACTCACTTCTTAAACTCTCAACAATCTCCTAAATAATGTTACTGAAATTAGGAGTCCATTATTAGATTAACTGAAAGAAGACCAAAGCCCAGCAGGAAAAAAAATAATTAAATCTTATAGTTCTGTGTTAAACATTTGGCTCACAATGGCTCTGGCAACTGCATTCCATATAACCTTGTGGGCTGCGGCCTATGTAGTCAGTGTCTTGGACTGGCTTTATTTATTGCCTGCAGCCTAACTCTGTAAACATTCGCCATGTCTTGCATCTAAATTCCTGGGGTCTCCGTTGTAGCATCAACATCACTTTCATACCCTTGAATATAAGCCCACTCAGAGACTTCCCCTTACACTTTCCCTCTGCATCGTATTGATGAGCCTGTCTTCTTTTGAAGTCTGGGTGGAAGAATTCACGAGTCTTGTGTTTCACATGCCCGAAAACCCAACATCACGGGTATAGTGTCAGGTCTACCATTCTGAACTTGGGATTTTGGCCAATACTGAAACTGTTGAGACTTTGGGAAGTGGGTTATTGCATTTCCAGTTGTAGGCAGGACAGCTGTACTGCATGAAGCAGAATCATAAACATGCAACTTTACTTGGAGATTAAGTATTGCTTAAAGACATGTGTTTAAGTGAAATGGCATGTTACCATTAAGTTGGCAAGTTGATTGGCATAGGAATTACCTGGGAATGAATAAGGTGTACTTGGGTGGGTCATGTCACCCCGTGGTCTATGTCTGGCCCCCAATCCCTTCTTCCTCTCTGGTGGAGTCTCCTGCCCTGGATTCTGGCCACCATGAGGTGAGTGGTATTCTTCTGACAACCCCTCCTCTACTTGAAATATTTGGACAATGGACTGAATATTCGCCATAGACTAAATCTCCTGAAACTGTGAACAAAATGAGAGCTCTTCAATTTGTGGGTGTCAGTGTGTCCCAGCCATGAGGACTGTAATACAGCAGGACGTTAAGGGATGCCTTTCTCCATACAACGTTTTTCAGAGGGGCTTCATAAATTTCCACCCGTGAGCCCCTGGTGGACGAGTCCTAGCCAGTCCTTAAGATGCCTATTTTGCAATTGTTGCTATGCAAATTACTTGGCTTCTTTTTCCTGTCCCTTCTCCTCAGCCCCCACAGCTTTCTTGGCCTCACCTTACAAGTGCTTCATTTCCGGCCAAACTGCAAGTTTCTCAGATATTACTGAACTGTATTTTGTCCATGATTTTGAAAGTAAATTTGGCTAAAAGCAGCCAGGGATGCCATGTCACAGGGTAAATGCTGAGTTTCTCTGCCAGAAAAGCTATTATGTCACTTTGAACTCAAACTTACATCAAGCCTCAGAGCATGGGCTAAATGTAGACAAATTCTTCACTAGAATGAATAGCCCCTAGTAAACTCACAAGAAAATCCTTATTTCTCATTTCCATCTAAAATTTCACGAGCGCCGTTTTTATTGGTCACATTTTTTCCCGCCTTTTGGTCTCCTAAATTCTCAACAGAGCCACCCATTAAGCTCCAATCACGATATCCTAAGGATTCTCTGTATTTTTCTAAACACTTTCCACGAACCAGTTCTGAAGGACTGTCAGCCTTATGGTAAGTAGTCACAGCAGTGAGCCAGGTTCTTGTACTGCCCTTAGTCATTAGCGATTTGTCATTGCAACAAAATACCAGAGATAAGCAACTTAGAAGAGGAAGAGCTTACTATCTCCTCCCCTGAGGAGTTTGCATTCACGGCCATCTGGCCCTGTTGCCCTTAGGTTTGAAGTGAAGAAGCAGAACTCAGCAGGGTTACCGAGCACCTTACAGCAAAGGTACTCATGCCATGTGGGCAGGAAGGGAATAGAATGAGAAGAAGAGCTTTGGGGTTCTGACGGACTCTTCGGAACCATGCAACGGAAGAGGGCTTCCTGCGCTTGCACGCTGGCTTCTAAAATTTCTATTGCCTCCCAGTAGCACCATCTAGTGGCAACAAGCCTTCAGTGCACGAGTTTTGGAGACTTAATCCAATAATAAATTCTCCGGGAACCACTAACTTAATAATGTTTTTAACAGTTAATAACTTTTTAATAATTAATAAATCAAAGGAATTACAGGTTTTATCACTTACTGAAATGGATTAGACAAGATAAAAACATCAGCTTAACAATACTGATAATCTGTGCTTTTAATTACAGACTAACCTGAATAGATTAATTTATATGAGAATAAATTTAATTTATTATCCTTTTGTGAAGAGGCAGTAAAGCATGAAAATGATAAATATCAGTGACTCATCCGAGAAAATAAGAGAACAGGATCATTTTCAAATGATAAATGATTTGAAGCAATAAACAAGTATGATTAAACTTAATGTGTGTACAGAAGGGAAAGCCAAGCAAAAGTAATAGGTGGATGGGATGCCTGTAGTCAGCGGAGTATGATTTTAAAACGAGTGTTGATAAACTGCTGCATGAGAGGGGGTGATTATCCGACGACCGCAATGACAAGCAGGTGCAACATCCCTGACTTGGATTTTGAGCAGCGTAAAAGAAACCAGGCTGGCTGAAATGTGCAAGGCAGGATTACCATGAAATACAATAAGCGATAGCTAATAGCATCGATTATGGCTAAGACAGTAGATGGTTGTGAGAAGTTTGACTTTAAAATTTAAGAACACCTTCCGCCACAGCAACCATCGGAGAAGAGTAGCCATGGCCCTCCGCTACCCCATGGCTGTGGGCCTCAACAAGGACCTCAAGGTGATCAAGAATGTGAGCAACCCGAAGCACAGCCGCCGCCGCCGTGGACGTCTCACCAAACACACCAAGTTCATGCGGGACATGATCCGGGAGGTGTGCGGCTTCACCCCCTAGAGCGGCCCGCCATGGAGCTGCTCAAGGTCCCCAAGGACAAGCGCGCCCTCGAGTTCCTCAACAGAAGGGTGGGGACGCACATCCACGCCAAGAGGAAGCGCGAGGAGTTGAGCAACGTGCTGGCCGCCATGAGGAGGGCAGCTGCCCAGAAGGACTGAGTCCCTCGGGAATAAAGCTTTGCAGAAAGTTTAAAAAAAGAAAAAAACAAAAAACAAAAAACTAAGAACATTATGGCTTAGCAAAGAAGCCTTTGCCTTAGTTCCTTTGACATAAAAAGTGATCACTTGGTTATGTGGTAGCTGTTACCTACACAGCAAAATTTCTTTAATTAGCAGCTGAGGCATTTTACAGGCTGAGAAATCTTGGACCAACGGATAATATTTCTGATTGTATTAACACATTTTTGTGCTATAAAATGCTATGTGACTCTTAAAAATCTGACATTTTACAATGTGTAATAGACATGCTTTTTTAAAATAATGTTTTACTTCTGCTTTAAGATTTAGTTTGTTTTTTTTTTTTTTTTAAATATTTTTGTCCTGAATTAAGTGTTAATCTGATGGGAACTTTCCTTTTAAAATCGTCACTTACTGGGTTCTAATAAATTAAAAATTAAACTTAAAAAGGAAAGAAGTCTTAAGGATTTTAGAGAGAAGAACAATATGTTCTCAATTTCATTTCTTAAAAAAAAAATCAACTTTTGTTTGGTAAGAGTAGTCTCTAAAGGACAGAGTAAAGGTAGAGCAACAAAATAGGATATTATAGCAGTAAAAGCAGTTGAAAATGTTGGTGTATGGTAGTAGAATATTAGCAGTAAAGGAGCTAAGAAATGGCTAAGTTCTCTAAAGAGTTTGGGCCTATATTCAAAATAGTTTGTGTTACTGAAGGTAATAAGCCAAGTTTGGATTTTATGTTTCTTTTATTATTAGCAAATGGACCTTATAATTATCAACATGAGAAATTCTATGAATAGCAGTCATTTCATGGAGACTATTAAACATATTTTTGTATATCGAGGTGTTGCCAACTAGGCAGGTTATGAGGACTTGGAGTTAAGGGATCCAGGCTGGCATTCTGAGCAGGAAGCCTCCGCACCCAAGCCATAGGGACATCAACAGCAAGGTGACTGCATGTATCTGAGGCTGGACATGCGCATGCTCCCAGCACTGTGGGAGGGCGAGGCAGGAGAACCCCAAGGTCAAGCTCAGCAACTTAGTGAGACCTGTCTTAAAATTGACAAATGAAAGGGGCTGGGGATGTAGCTTACTGTAGCTTAAAGCCCTCGTTCAATCCTCAGTACTGAGGGAAAAAGAAGAGAAGGAGAAGGAAGAGAAAGAGAAGAAGAAAATAAAAGAAGCAAAAGGAGAAGAGGAAGAGGAGAAGGAAATTCCCTTAGCCTTGAGAGCAAACATTTCCCCTGAGAAGGGATCAAGGAGCAGAAGTAGATGCATATGCTCATACATAGCCCAAGAAATAAGTGGAAAATCAGGAGAATATAAGGGCTTTGAGCCAAATGCTGAAAGCATTTCCAAGGGGAAACGTTCAGGTCCAATGCGGGACAAGGACTGCAGGGGTGGAATGCTGACCTTTGAATCTGACACTGTAGAAGTCTTTGCTTATTAAAACAGTTTGAGAGGTCTAAAAGGAAATACAGATGAGCGTGAATATAAGAGAAAAAAAAAACTAGAGAAAATAGAGACAGTAAAAATAAATAGCATAGGGAGGAGTTGGAAAGGAAAAAATGAAACTGTAAAGGTTTTATTGTTTTATTAAGATGTGGAGAAAGAAAAAACATGTGCATATTAATGGGGCTGATCCAATGGAGAGGGACAAATTTATTACGCAGGATGAAAAAGCGTGAACTCTTATAGCAATACCTCATAAACTGGAAAGAGGACAGAACTGAGCACATCAGAGAACACACAAACCTAAAAGAGAAGGTAAAGCGGCTAGCTCACTGCATTGGTCAGCATTCTCTAGGGGAACAGACTCGTCAACATGCAAATAACTAGAACAGCAATATCATTCAATTGGCTTACAGGTTGAAGGCTGGGCAGTGTGCAGTGGCCGACTGGATGCTGAAGTGTCAGAGACCACGGTACCTGCTCAGTTCCAGAAGCTGGAGGCTCCTGAATAAGAGAGGCTGAGCATGCAGGCCCAGGCACAGGCTTTAAGTGTAAAAGATGTGCTGGTGTAAATCTGCTTCAAAGGCTGAAAATTTAAAGTCGACGTGCATTGGCCATCGCAGCAGCAAAAGATGCAGGCATGCAGGCAGAGCAGAGCTTGCTTGCACCCACTGGCACCCTGTTTTTGGCTTCGTTCCTTGCTGCCTGCAAAACTTTTGGCTGGTGGCATCCACATTCAGGGCAAATCTTCCTTAGTTCACTGACCAGCATGCCAATTCTTTCCTAAAATGGCCTTACAAATCCACTCAAATATACCCAGAGAGCCAGCCAGATAGCTCAATGGACTAAAGCAGTTGTTTAGGCAGAGCGCAGTGGCTGGGGTTCGATCCCCAGCGTGCCATGCTAGCTCTGCCCCAGGGTGTGCTGAGATGGCAATTGAGGCTGGGCGTGGTGGCGTGTCTCTGTAATCCCAGCACTTGGGAGGCTGAAAACAGGAGCATCACTACAAGTTCAATCTGTGTAGTGAGACCCTGAATACCTTGTAGACCCTGCACCAAATATATGAAAAACAAATGCCCAGAGATGTTCTTTATTAATCTCCTAGGCGTCTCTCAATTGGAATAAGTTGACAAACAAGATTAAACATCACAATTATCTACAGTAAGAGGAGACAGAATATATAGGTAAAGGAATTGATCCTTGGGTCAAAAGGGGCGGAATGTGGCAGTTTTTATTAAATTATTTTTGTGTTCATATACAAATTGGAAGAAAGTCATCAACTGAATCAATAGACAAAAGGAGATCTTTTGGAAACTAGCGTAGCATTTAGAATAGAAGATGCGGTTGACTGGATGATGCAGTTGACTGGACAACCATAACAGAATTAGGGGCATCACTAAGAACATACTTGGTGGGTGGAGTCATAATTAAAGGAAATTAGCTTCAGTACCGCTTTGACTTTTCTCTTTCAACTTCTACTTTTCCATGTTTGCAATGGATCATATGGCCTGAAGCCTGACGTGTAGGTATCCTATCACCAAGCTGCGTCCCAAGCCTTCTTTTGGTTTCTCTTTCACCATGTTTAACTGCACAGGTGGATGGAGAGAGCATGTAGGAACACAGATTTCTTCAAGTGGAATTTTGGCAAACAACTAGGTGAGTAGAAGGATAGCACACCTACGTGGTGCACTGCTGTCACTGACTGGAGAACATATTCTGGTAAGGAGAAGAGTAAGCTATATGACAACAATAAGGGAGAGTGAGATGGAAATTTCAAGCCCCATTAGATTTCATATAAAACTGAAGTTAAAGTCTCAGCTTGAGCGAGCTCAAATATGTGGGACAGAGATTGTGGAGGAGGTACGCTGTTAATCATGGTGCATTCTAGAACAGAGTTTGATTAAAGGAGACAACAAGGCTACGAGAGGAGCACACAGCAAATAGAAGTCAACCTTGGTTGCTTAATGGGTTACCTAAGTTGTTGCTGCAGTTACCAATGTGATACTGATATACTGCCAGTAAGCACAAGGTTGCTTTGAGAAGTGAAATGGATTCCCCGGACTCATCAGGTGACTGTGAAGAAGGTAGGCATTGTTGACAATGCTATTAACAAGGGTTTCTGTGAGGGGACAGATGATAAATAGGATACATTTTCCCCTCCTCTGTGTCTCAACCTTCTTCTTAGTCTTCTGTTTTCCCACAGTGTAATGTATAAATCATTTTTTGATCAGAATTGTATATAAACATATCATAGGGTGGACAGAGAATGAGATGTTTTCAAATAAATACTAGTTAATTTAACATTTGAGGTGAATGTGTTGGAAAAATAGAGAAAAAAATGGATTTCCCTATCATTTTGTTCATATGGCTGAAGCTAACCCTTAGCTGCACCAATCTTTTAGGGAATCTAGATTTGAATTTGTTTTGAGAAAATATATGAAAAAGAAATTGTTTATGATTGGAATTTTGAGGATTTTCCTACATGGCAATCATGCTATTCAGAAATTTTATTACTGCCACTGTATTTTTTTTTTTTTTTTAATCAGGGATCAAACTCAGGACCTTGTGCTTGCCAGGCAGGCACTTAAGCTACTGAGCTATCTCCCCAGCCCCTGCCACTATATCTTTTAATAAAGGAACAAATTTAAATGTGTTATCACTCCACTAAAGACAGATCAGACTTCTAAAATGGCCGATTCATTAAAAATGAATAAACTGACTTCCTGGCTTGCCTATCCTTTCTACTTTTGGTCTCAAGTTTTTAATTTTGAAAATTATTTGTTTAATGTGAAAATAGTGCCTAGAATGTACCCAGATCAGTAAAGAAATTGTTTGCTTGTGGTATTGATGTACGTGTTACATTTCCCTACCACTGAGGAAGGATAAGGTATAACAATATCAAGTGCCAGCCACGGATTCAAAAGTTTATTTCAGAAAAATGAACACACACTTCTGTGTTTTGTACACAGTAAAGAAACAATGAATTGGGATCACAATCTGACTTATGTCTATACATTACATTTACTGTTAACTTTTTATTTCTTATTCAGAAAATATAGCATGTTCTGCTGGTTTCCTATTATATCTTTATTTCTTAATATAAGAAACTGTAATTTTCCTTATCAAAAATTTGTATTGTCCATAAATTTTCACGATGTTCTCCTAGAGAATGAAATATACAACTTTTCCATGGATTAGATCAGAAGTATCCCCTAAAGGCCATGCCCTGAGCTTGTTTGCCAGGTTTTCAGCAAGTAACTGGACCAAGAGGGCCCACTAACACCCACGAGTACATCCACTGAGTACTTGATTCTTCAGTGGGCTTATAAGGAGGTAGGATTTCTTGTATGAAGCAGGTCATGGGAACAGGGCCTTGGGGACAATACCAGTTGCAACTCTTTTACGCTTTCCCACCTCTGCCTAGATAAAACAATGAGTGGAGCTCAGGAATATAATTGATGAGTATTAGCACAAAACTCCTGGGAATCATGAAGTACAGAGGAAGAAAAGACTTTGGTATCTAAAATCTAAAAAGTACATGGAGGTCCTGTACCACATTAAAGTGCTTATCAATAAAATATACTTCCTTATTATAAGAATGCTTTACATAGTTAATGGTCAATACAAACAATTCCACAGATTGTGTGTGTGTGTGTGTGTGTGTGTGTGTGTGCTACCTCCAAATCACTAGCCTTTAGATGTCACTCAATCCTTGTCTATCTTGAATACTTTTACAGCCTGTCCTTAATTTCAACCTCTCTACCTTTCCCGAAGTCAAAGCTGCTAACTGCTCAAAGTGCCTCTGTGATTATCAGTATTGTCAGTGGAACCCCTGCCACTTAGATTCTAGTAGGGTTTCACAGAGAAAATTAGAGCTGTTCAAATGTCACTGTGCTAAGAATATTGCTTTAAGAATTAGTGCTTTATCTGGGTGTGGTGAGGCATGGCTGTGTCTCCAGCACTTGGGGGAGCCAAAGCGAGACTGTAGATGTAGATGGAGGCTAGCCTGGGCTACGTGGTGAGTACAAGGTCGCCCTGAATAACAGAGAAAGAGGAAAGGAGAGAGGGAGAGAGAGAGAGAGAGAGAGAGAGA
>NDGM011030447.1:6364-17778 GCA_002564305.1 Octomys mimax
TGCTTTAATTCCTGGGGGAAGCTGAGATGGTAATTGAGACTGGGCGTGGTGGCGCGCGCCTGTAATCCCAGCGCTGGAAGGCTGAAAACAGGAGAATCACTATGAGTCCCATCTGTGTAGTGAGACCCTGTAGACTCTGTACTAAATTAACAAAAAAATAAATAAAATAAAATGCACTCACGTTGTATGCTTCAATGATGAGGTTAATTACATTGCTGGAATTGGCAGACAACACTCCTACCGCTGACTTAGGGATCAGATTTTTCAGTTCCTGCCATTGAAAGATAAAACATGTAAAATACCAGCATTAGTCACTGAGCCAGTTAGAATTCACTGAGCAAGTAACAGGTAGCTTTAAATGTCAGCTCACTGTACATTTCCTAAACTTTAAGCATCAAACTTGAAAGAAGAGAGCTAGTTTAATGAGGTGTAATTAAAAATTACAGGAATCTCTTAGAAAACTCTATGTGCCCATTTGGTAGCATTTCCCTATATTTCATTCCAGACAAAAAATTTTGCCTCTAATAACAAAACAAAACAAGTTAGAACTTTCTATGTCACAAATATTTACCTTATAAACAGGCTGAAATTCTTCAGTAACAGCAAAAATCGTCTGAATGTTGTTCTCACTCAGCTTCTGGACAAGGTGAGCGATGGAGGGGTAATCCTAAGACATTCAGGAACACAATTCAGTGAGTAAGCACGCCTCCCTGTGCCTCAGTTTTTCAATACTTCTCGAAACAATAGATTCAAGCAAGAGTATAAAACATAAGTGCTCACCCCAAAGGGCAGTGTTTGTATGTCACTTTCTCTTTTTGTTAATATGCTGGATTCTAATCTTCTCTACTTTGCAGTAGGAGAATTTCTCTATTAAATATATCTTAAATGATAAGATAATCTATGTACAATAAGAATGATGAAACCAAACAAAAGTAATTGAAGGTTCTATTATCTCCCAATAAAGACAAAGCTGGAGGGAGCTGGGCCTGGTGGCACATGCCTATAATCCAGCACTTGAGAGGCTGAGGCAGGAGGATGGAGGCCAGCCTGAACTATATAGTGAGACCCTGTCTCAAACAACAAAACAAAAACAAAGAAAAGAAAAAAATCAAGATCCATCAATAGTTGGATGTTTTCAAGACTTTGAATAATTTGCCAATTTTTATTTTCATTAAAAGCAGGATATATTTAAAACTAATGTAAAATAAAACAAAATGAGAATATAAAAATAGATGAATTATTTGTTTAGAAATAACAGCAACTCTCCTAGTGAGTGGGATAAACATGCAGGTGAAAGGGGTCAGCTACGGGCTGAGGAAGGGTGCCCATCCCTCGTGCCCTGCTCTGAATGCAGGCAGCAGCTGCATCACCTGAGCCAGCGAGGCCAGCTGAGCTGGCCACTCTGGAGGGCGCGTACTGGCCAAACCCACCGAACTCGCTGAATATGGACACCCCACACAGAGCCATCCCTAGATGAGGACTCAGGCACTTACGTAATAATGGCTCATCGTGTACATGTTGTTCTCCAGGTGACACTGGCCATCATTGGGCAAAACAATGCCACCAAGTTTCCCATCTCCAGCAAAGTGAAACCCAGCATCAGTGGAAAACACCAGCAGCCGTGTGACATTCCTCCAGCCAATCAAGGACTTGCAGAGAAAGGTATTTCATTTTTAGAACGCTACTCACAGTAACTGATCACAATACTTTTGATTTTCATGCAAGCTGTAACTGCACTGTTAGCCTAATCTTTTCTCTACACAAAGTGAAAAATCTTGCCAATGAGCTCCGAGAGCCCAATGAATGAAGCTCCTGCGCCCCACTGTACAGCCATTTCTTGCTAAGTCACCAGTGTCTCTCAGCTCTTTCTAAACACTGGCTTCACTGTGCAGCAGTTCGCAGCTACCCGTTAGGGGGCTTGGTGAGTGCTTGCTGAATGAGCGTCTCCCCCATCCTGCCTGGCACCTGCCCTGTCCTGCCACGATGATCCTGTCACCCACTCCTGCTGGCCATCTACACCAAATACTGCCCGTCAGCCCTCCACATTCGACTTCCTTTCAATACAGGAAAAAAAAATTATCCAAGGATGCATGTTGCTCCACTCTACCCATTCTAACTTACCAATCAGAACTGTTTGTTCATTAGTTTACTCTCTACCTTATTTAACAAGAATTTAATGTCCCAGCAAAATACTCTTCTACTTTGCAGTATTTGTCTAAATTTAAATGGACTCAAATATACCTTTTTATATACTTCCAAGAAAAAACTATCGTAAGATAAATTCCTTGAAAGAGAGAATTAAGGGGCTGGGGAGATAGCTCAGTGGAATAAGTGCTTGCCTGGCAAGCACAAGGTCCTGAGTTCAATCCTTGGTACCGCAAAGAGAGAGAGAGAGAGAGAAGTGTAGTGATGCTAACAGTCTTTCAGATGGGACTGTCTGCTCTTTTACCTCTAGTGGAGGAGAGATGAAAGCTCAGAGATGACCGTGGTCGTGTGTGCTGTGCTGGCTTTGTCCACTAGTTTACGGACAGGTGAGGCAGCACAAGAATGCTCTCTCCGCAGACAGAACAAATACATGGCTGGGGAGACAGCTCAGCAGTCTAAGCCTTTGCCTGGCAAGCACAGCGACCCAGGTTTGATCCATAGTACTGTGTGTTGTGCCGGCCCCGGAACCCAGACACACCACAGGCCACTGAAAGCAGGTGTGGTGGTGGCACGCTTGTAATCCTAACACTGGGGAGACTTGAGACAGGAGGACCACCACAAGTCCAAACTGCACGGTGGGATCTTGTACCAGATAAATAAAACATTAAAATAATAATAATAATAATAAAACAAATAAATGGCTAGGATAAAAAAGAAATATCAAATTCCATACTGCATTAAACACAGGGACTAACCTTAAATTGTAAATACTCTAGAGAACCAAAAAGTAGCAAGACAACTGCCAGGCATGGTGGCACATACCTATAATCCCAGCACTTAGGAGGCTGAGGCAGGAAGATCCTTGCGAGTTAAAGACCAGCCTGGGCTACAAAGTGAATTCAAGGCCACCCTGAAGTGCCTAATGAGACCCTGTCTCAAAAAAACCAAAAAAAAAAAAAAAAAGGGAGAGAAGATATTCCAGACATACTGTACCTACCATCAGCCTCAGTTAAGTCATTAAAATGCTCACTACTTTCAGCCTCAGTTATTATCATGAACAGACCATCACAAAACACAACTGGTACCTGGTTCATAAAAAAACGCATTTGACTGAAAATCTTACATAAGTAAAATCACAAATACTTCTCAAAACATACATTGTTACACAGCTTGCAAAAAAAGGCTTCAGACATTCTTTCATTTTGAATTACTAAGATACAGAAGCATCTCTGAAAGAAAATGGGCAGAAGAAAGCTGGGTGTGGTGGCGCACACCTGCAACCTCAGCATTTGGGAGGCGGAAGCAGGAGGATCCTTCGGAGTTCAAGGCCAGTGTGAACTGCAGAGGGAAGCCCTGCCTCAAAACAGAAAACAAAACAGGAATGGGCAGAAGAAACCCTACTCAAGGGAAAGGATGCGAGGCCCTTGACCACTCTCAAGGCTGCCAGGGGATGCTTCAGATAACATCACTTCCACTTCCAGCGCCAATCCTGCCTCCTGGACACCTGAGCCATGATTCCCAAGCCCACGGGACACCAGCCTCAGACCACTGCATGACCCCACTGCCTCTGATGGGTTGGAACACTCTGTACAAAAGGCAGGGAGATAGCTCAGTGGTACAGGACATGCTTGGCAAGCACAACGTCCTGAGCTTGGTTCCCGGTCCAAAAAAAAAAAAAAAGGAAGAACTGTACCGATGAGCTACCTGCCTGCTTTAACTAGGGACATAAAATTAAATCATACTTTTTAAACCACTTAACAATTGGAGAGAATTTCAGAGCTTAATAGCCATACTTCTCAGGGATAGGCAACAGTTACAGTAATTCATTAAGCTCATTCCTTCTACTAAATGGCGGTGAAATCCCACTTAAAACATGCAAATATTACAAGGAACATCCCCAGGCAAGATGGGCACACTTACTCCACAAACAGCCACTTGCATGATGGCGTCAAAGCCTCCTTCAGGGGAGTCCAAATTTCCAGATATGCGCTGTTTGCCAACAAGGTTGTTGAACACTTCTCCTCTGTCGGTAAGATTGAGCACGTTCTTGTAGCTGAAGGGACTGGTGCAGTTCTGCTCGCTGGTGCAAGGATTCCTGAGCTTTGCTGGTGTCGTGCTAATGTAAGGCATCACCGTTTTCTCCACGAAGGAGCCAAACCCTGAGAAGAAACACACATGGGCTGACAACTACACTGACAAAGATGGAAAGATAAATGTGCGTGTTTCGAAAGCCAATCACATTTTCACAGCTTGGTTGCTACAGACCGTGTCTGTGTCTAAAAACCCAAGCCCCAGTGTGACAGTACAGTGGAAAGGGACCTTTTGGGGGACGGTCGGATCCTGAGGGAGGAGGCTGGGAACAGTGACTCCACTCAGAGGCCCGGGAGTGGTCCTTGCTCTCCCCTCGCTGAGCCACACTGCTCTGGCACCACCTGGGACACAGGCCTGCTGGGGGAAGTCGGTTCCTGCTGTGTGGAAAGCATGTGGTTTATGGCGCTGATTCAAAGCAGAGCAAACAGACTAAGAACAGGTCTCCTCACTTTAGACAGAACTCACATTCGTTATCTCAGCACCAGTCTCCTGACAACGGCATGGTGAAGGAAAGAACAGATTTATGCATGTATGTTCGGGAGTGCTGACCGCTTCCAAAGAGGTCAGAAAGAGCTTTTAACCTCCATCATCAATTATGCTTAACGAATAAAGGCGTTTTTAACCAGTGTGATTTTCAAAAAATGCTTCCACTTAAAACAGAGCTAATTTTTAAAAAGCATTGTTTAGGCCCCGGGGAGACCCATGAGTCTCCCCGATATTCTGTTGTTAAACCTCCAGTGGGCGAGGAATGGACAAGGCAGAAGAAGGGTTCAGCTGAAGATTCAAGACAAGGGGAAAACAAAGTTATAAGTGATCATTTTAGTACAAAAAACCCCGATAGGAAGCAAATTGGACTGCATAAGAAATGGGTCATTCTAATTAGTAATGAAAGAGAACCTGGGGTACTTGACACACTTCTAAAATGAACCAAGACTAATGAGTAAATTCCTGATTTAAAAAAAAAAAAAAAAAAAAGGCCAGCATGGATTTCTTTACAAACAGGGCACAATCCGTGTCGCAATGCACAGCCACATACCATGTCCACAGAAGAGGGCGAGAAGAAAGGACACTGTATACGTGACAGAAGTCAGTTTCCTCTCAGCAAGAAAAGGCTAAAACTTGGCCTACTGACGTCACACATACATGATGAAGCGCAGAGGGGGACCAAATAAAAGGGCTTGGAGAAGGGCCAAGACTTATCCGCATGAATACTGTTAAAGTTCCCATCTTTCCTACCAATTCGGAAGTCTGAAGTAATCCCCTTCATATTATTCATCAGTTCTGTCCCAAGACTTTTGACATTTTCCAAATCATCCTTCATCGAGTAAGAGAGGTCCATAAGGTAGTAGAGATCAATAGGATAGTCTTCAGCCCTCTTGAATTTTAACGTAAATGTCTGTGGCTCTCCTAATTAAATAGAGGTGGGAAGAAAATTAGCAAATCCAAAACTGAACAAATGAAAGTAACCAAGTAAATGTGATTTTACATGGTAAGCACTATAAAATGCACAGGATACAATTGTTAAAAAACCTGAAAAATTTTACAAGTAACCCGATTGCTGTAGTTAGTTTCAGTCAACAAGTACTTTAAAAAGGCAGGTCTCAAGGAGGCAAAGATGAAAGACGGCAACCAACCCTGAGCAAGACAGACTTCTGTTATTGTTTAGGTTTGAAAGGTTTCCCCACAAAACCCCTCATGTGAAAATACAGTAGTAGCGCTGGGAGTTGGTGAGAACGTCAAGATGGGACCTAAAGTCCTTGGCCCCTAGGGGGCGCCCTTGGTGGTGGTCTTTGGCCACCCTCATCTCTTCCTCTCTCTGTACCAGACCCAAAGGTGAACTGAGTGCTGTGGTTGTCACCGGCTCCCACTATGAAGGCCAGCACACCACAAGCCCACAGAACAAGGCCACTCTGTCATGAAGCGTAACTCCAAAGCTAGGAATCCCAGAAAGCCCTGGTTCTCAGGTAATTTCCAGTAGTCCTTACAGTAACAGAAAGCAAACCCATGCTTCTAACTATGAGGAGAACAAAGAAAATACCATAAGTTAGACTGGAAGGGCAATGCCAGGCACACTTTAGAGACTGATGCTCTCAGTGACAGATCACCTCCCCAGGTGACAGGGTGCCACTAAATGCAAGCGAGAAACATAATCTCATTTTTATTTTAGAAAACCTAGAAGAAAACTTTCAAATTAAATGAGAGATAGAAACTATGTAAAAAACCCAAGGGGAATATGATGCAGCTGGGAACTGAGACAATCAGGAAGGAAAGAGACACCAAGTGGGATCTGCTGAGAAAGCACAGGGACTGGGGACATAGCTGAGCAGCAGAGGGCCCGCCTGGCAGGTGCAAGGCCCTGGATTAGCTCTCCAGCAGCATGCAGCACCCCCAAAAAGGGAGAAAAATGAAGCTTCAGGGAAAACAATCATTAACTTTTAATGTGTACATTTGTACACACATTACTGAATACTGACAGTATGCAGAGTTCTTTGAAATCCCTGTGACAGTCCCATTCCTTAAAGTGAACTACGCAGCCCTGTCCTGTCTTTGCTTCTGTCCTTTCCGGGGAGAAAATTCACAGGAACTCCTGTGAGTTCCTAGTAGGCAGCTGGACAGATAGGTGTGGCCGAGAGAAAGATTCCCTGTGGTTACAGCACAGAAATGGTTTTTTAAGCCACGAAAGGAAAACCAAGCTTGAGGTGAATACAGAGTGGAAAGAGGAGAAAAGAGACACAGAGAGGAGCCCAGAAGGCACCACACACGAGGACATCCCAGTACAACACAGGAGCCATGAAGAAGGTGAATACCAGCCCTGACAAGGCTCCTCACGGGTGGAGTTCCAGGGACAGTGGACGCAGCAGCAGAGACTGCCAGCAACAAGGAAGAGAGCGGCAAAGGAAGAGCCCCACCCTTCTCCCCAGAAAGGAAGAGAAGCAAAGACAGGACAGGGCTGGGCAGTTCACTTTTAGGGATGGGACTGTCACAGGGACTTCAAAGAACTCTGAATACTGTCAGCAACATTAAACAAATACAAAGGAAACTAATGAGTTAAAATGCTACTTTTGCAGCACTCAGGAGGCTGAGGCAGGAGGATCACTGTGAGTGCAAGACAAACCTGGACTACATAGTGAGCTCAAGGTCAGTTTCAACTACATGTAAGACCCGCACCTCAAACATAAATAAAGTTGTTTTTATAAAAATACAGCAGACCATGGCATTATTACTTGTAAACTTCATTAAATCTTAATTAAAGTCCTGAACCTTTAACAGAGTTTCTGACATTAAGGAACATGTTATTCAAGAAATATGTTTTACAGGGGCTGGGGAGATGGCTCAATGGAATAAGTGCTTCCCTGGCAAGCATAAGATTCTGAGTTCAATCCCCAGTTCCGCAAAAAAAAAGAAAAAGAAAAAAAGAAAGAAATATGTTTTACAAATTGCTGTGCCCGAGCCGACCAGCGAGGTAAACACCTGTAATCTCAAGGCTGGAGAGGCTGAGGCAGTAAAATTGCTGTGATCCAGGCCAAGCTGGGCTGCACAGTGAGTGCAAAGCCAACATAAACTACACAGTGCAGCCTTGTCTTAAGAAAACGAAACAAAACTTGTGTCTGCAACAGACAATTCTAAACCTTAAGCTATTCTCCATCTGTTGAGTGCCTGGCCACACGTAAGAGAGCCCTCTATGAAAACCGGCTTGCTTAGAGTTGGTTATCAAGACTGCAAGCAGAATATAAATAATTTAAAGAGCAAAATTCAAGAGCCACATTAAGAAACAGAGACCTGGGGAAGGGCAAAGTGGGGAGGACAAGGAGGTGGGTGAACATGACCACGCCGCAACACATACACAGAGCAAACCCAAACCAAGGGCCACCACCGCGTATCACACGTGAAAACCTCCAGTAGAGAGCAGGCAGCAGAGTGCTTGTGGGGCAGGCGCGGGCCCTGCGCCCAGCACAAAGCCAGCGACCTCACGGGGTGCGGGGGCACTGGGCGGCCTGCGCACCTGAGCGCAGCTGCAGGACCAGCTGCTGCGGCTGGATCTGAGTGATGTCTTCCAGGTTCAGCTTCCCCGCCATGCCTTTGTTCCTTTCAGTCACATTTTTATTTTTCTTTATGTTTTTGGAGCCTCTGGGATTCTCTATGTCGTCTGGGTGGCAGCCCTTCTTTTTTAAGGCTTCCAAATCGTCACATCGTGCAGAAGTAGGCATCCCTTCTTGTAAAAATGTCTAAATGAAACATAAAATACTGACATAAATACAAACTGGAGCAACAGAAAACTTTTTTGGGGGGAGGAGGGCACCAGGGATCAAGCTCAGGACCTTGGGCTTGCCAGGCAGGCACTCACGCTCCTGAGTTATCTTCCCAAACAATAACTTTTTTTACACATAACTACACTACAAATTTTTTTTTAAAAAGTTAGATCTAATGTACTTCATTTCTCGCTTATAGCAAAAGTTCCCTTCACCAAATCACAATAAGCCTTCTTGTACAAAAACAGACAGAATTCATTTTAAGAAAGTAGTGACTTTCCTAGGACTGGTCTACATCTATATTTTAAACTTCCCACATTCAAATAAATATATTTCTTCAATGCAATCACTGATTCAGCATAATTAACAGTGCCTTAGTTGTGTGTGTGTGTATGTGAGAGAGAGAAAATTTTAAATTTTAATTATAAAATTTTCAATAATAACATAAACTTAAAATATGCTATGCCTCAAACAATGTAGATAGAAATAAAGACTTCATCTGAATGAAAATTACCTTACTGAAGATAAAAAAACTGCCATGACGGATACAAAGATTTGATACAAAGATCTGAGGTAAAAGTATTTCATGAAATGTTCAGGGAAAGGGACAAAATGACACCCTATATGGTAGTTGTTCATTCACAGTACTATACAATTTAATAGTAAATGAGGATATTTAGAGAATGAAGCATTTTTTTTCTAAGTTTTTAGGCAAACATAATGGTAATAAAAGCACTTAAGAAATGACAGAAACAACTGGAAGGAAATACCAAGGGCCACGTGGTTCAGAGCTGCACTACTTTTATTTATTACCAAATCTAAACATCTCCCGAAGCACAAGACCCAGGCAGATTACACTTTTCTAAATAGGAGCCAACCTAAGAAAGTTACTTATAACACTCAAATTAAAATTTCACTACATATATTCCAAACAAATCTTCAATAATTATGGAATTATACCAGAAGGTAAAAGGTTAAATTATTTTTAAAACATTCTGGGCCGGGGAGATGGCTCAGTAGAATAAGTGCTTCCCTGGCAAGCGCAAGGGCCAGAATTCAATCCCCAGAACTGCCAAAATAATTAATTAATTAATAAAACAAAACATTCGGTTGCAGAAAAGCGTCAACAGAAAATCAACTACAACGGGATGCAGAGGAGAGAGGGTGCTTGGACAACTACAACGGGATGAAGAGGAGAGCGGGTGCTTGGACAACTACAATGGGATGCAGAGGAGAGAGGGTGTTTGGACAACTACAACGGGATGAAGAGGAGAGGGGGTGCCTGGACAACTACAATGGGATGGAGAGAAGAGGGGGTGCTTGGACCTTCTCCTAGGGGCTGCTGTGAGGGTTGAGACATTGAGTCAAGTTGAGAAGTTTAACTCCGCAGGGAGCCAGGGTCCTCACTTTGGAAACACCCTGAGCCTGGGCAGAGGAGGGCACTGAGCCAGAGTGAGCACTACAGCTGCTTACAATAGAAGCTTTGCTCTCCATCCCCTCTGGCTCTTGCAGCTTTAGCTGTCTGCTGTAGCCTTGGAGAGTTGCCCGTGCTGGGCCACCCTACCTTGGAGCCAGCCAAGTACAGGCTGTGAGCTAAACCTTGCCTTCCTTAATTTTGAGCACTGAGTATTTTGTCCCAGCAATGAGAGAAAAGTAATCAGGACAGCTGTGCTGCTGAATATCCTCAGTTCCAAGTGAAGCTGCAGATGCACCCGTTGCTAGCCTGATTCCAGGGCCCAGAGCCTGGGTCAGCGAGCTCTCCCTTCGACAACCTCATAGCATTAGCTCCTTCCTCCCGTGGCTGAGTTAATCCCAGCAGACCATTTCTAAGAGAACAAAGTGCCATTACCAAAAATTCAAAGAAAACCTCTCACTTTCCCTGTCACACAATCAAACAGATGACACAGATGACATCCGACAGTCATGCCTGCGGTAGGCTTCTAGAGTTTGTGATTAGTTCATGGTCCAGGGCTGGGATTATGGGTGTGAGCGCCACACCACCCTGGGGCGGGCAGCTGCATTCAATAGAAGAAAGGGAAAGCCCTGCTGGCTGGGCTCCTCCCTTTCTCCTCTTGTTGACTTTGCTGCCTTCCTCTGCCATGAACTGTTGGCCCTGTGCCACCCTGCCCTGAGGCCAGGCGAGTATGGCCTGAAGCCTCCACAAGCTGTGAGCTGTACCAAGTTTTCTTCCCTAATTTGGGCCATGGGGTATTTTATCTCAGCAAGGAGAGAAAAGTAACCAAGACACAAGGCTAGGCGTTCCCGTGACAGCACAGTTCTGGACTGTCCACACTATTCCATACCCACTGATTTGTGGTTTCAGCGAGAAGTCCTGGCTGGTATTTCCGAAGGACACAGCATAGGACAACGCTCGATGATGAGACACAGGAGGGCAGGAGCAAGCCTACTTACCGCATTGGTGCACCACCCGCAGTTTGGGCCTGCCTGGATACATTCGCCACATGATTTGGCATTGGCTTTCAAGCACCTATTTTTATCTGTGAAGGAGAAGAAATAATAGATCAATTTAAGTAAGGTTTCAAAGAAAAAGTCAATGATAAATCAGTATCCTAATGACAAACAATGCAACACATATAGAGAAATGTTAGACATGAATATTCTGACCTGGTTCTCAAGTTGAAATAGACCTACCCCAAAGACAATGAATTCTGATTACACGGTTATCTTTCCTGTCTTTTACATCCAAGACTAGGTACTGTTCATCTACTTGTACATTTCTCATTTTTTTCAAAGGCATAATTTCAGAATCTATTGTTTTAAATGGTTACAAATGTCATAAATTTGCTTTCCAATTAGGTAAGTTTATTTCTTTTCATATGACACATGGTAGCACACCAACACATACCATAAGCATCTCTGGGGCTTTCTTTCTTTTTTCTTTTCTTTCTTTCTTTCTTTTTTTTTTTT
>NDGM011030448.1:0-14007 GCA_002564305.1 Octomys mimax
ATAATTTTAACTAAATTCAGAAATTTTAAATCTTTAAATATTTATTGCCTAACCCCTTCTACTCTGAGAATTCTAATTATATGAATATAAGTTTCTTGATTTTGGCACAGAGAGAACTAGTATATGACTGATCTGTAAACTCTTCTTCATGTTTATTTTAGACAATTTTTATTATTATATTCATTTAAGTTTGTAAATTTTTTACATTGTTTAATCTATATTAATCTCATGTAGTCATTTCAGAAATATTTTTCTAAAATTCACCATCTACATCTTATATCTTTCCCATTTAGATATTTGTCTACAATTTTAATTTGTGATACAATTCTTACTGATTTTCAATAAAGTTAATATTGAGCAAAAAAAAAAAAAAAGTATTTTTCTACTGATTTCCAGATGATACGGTTCACACCAAGGCCCCTAGGATGCCACCTATGACACATCCCAGCTCTGTTCGCCTGGGTGTAATGTTGCAGGGGATTTTCTTCACTGTCCATATGGTCTCAGTCACTCGTGATTATGGGATGGGAGTGAGTTATTACAGCTTCGAAATGCATTTTATCGTCCAGTGAACAGAGTATACCCAGGGCTGTTTTTAACATTCTTTCTTGAAATAGGCAGGAAAGAGAACTCCCACATTGAAATCCTCAGCGGCTGCATAGAATTTACCATGAGTCTGTTCTAGCGAAGATACTGTCTGCACACACAGACGGGCTCAGCAGAGTAAGTGCTTGCCTGGCAACCGCAAGGGCCCAAGTTCATTCCCCGGTTCTGCCAAAAAAATAAAAATAAAAAATAAAAAATAAATAAAAATAAAATAAATGGTACTATCTCCACACAGCAGGCACAATTATGGCTTCTACTTGGCGAAGTCTGTAGTAGTCCAGGCATTTCTAAGACTTGTTCTTGTCAGCGTATAAGGAGACAACTGCTTCTCTGCCATAGCGACTACTTGGGCATTTCAACCTTTCTCAGAGTGGCCTCCAAGTGCCACATTCTAGTCCCTTTCATCTTATTCTCTGGATGGAGGAGGGGGTGAGATGTTATGTCCTGTGCACCCAGATCAACCACTTATTGTTCATTCAGCTTTACAGTGTAGTCCTTTTCATCAAGAACTCTAAAAATCCAACTAGAGGAATACGGTTGGCCAGCACATGCTGGTGATTTCTTACGGCTCTCTGTGCTTGTAATCTCTTTCTTCCCTCAACTGGGATATTCCCAGGTGTGTCACGATGGGAGAACCCTAGTGATGTGCTCAGAGAAAGGTCCTGGTGGGTGTTTCCGTCCTCTTGTGTAGGAGATGATTACACAGAACCTGCCCAGTGAGCAGTCATGTGTGTAGAGATTAGTTCCCGTAGAATATAGAGACCTGCATGACTCTGTGCTGAGGTTTTAGGGACTTCTACATAGACACGTTTTTTAGAGACAACCACCTAAACATGCTTATCCTATGTGTTGAGTTTCTAGGCGCTTTCAAGCAGGGGCCTAATCATAATGCAACAGACTTGCCTGAGCTGACTTCACTTATCTGTAAGATCCTTAGTTTTTCTGAGCAGCTATCAGATCCTTTACTTTCTTGTGGATGAACAAAATTAAGAGGAATCCTCCTGCACTTGCATTTATACCACTAACTGTGTCAGTTACCCTCATTTTTTCATTATCTCTCTGTAGGGAATAAAGTCATGGGTAGATGTAGCTAATTTCAAAGATATGCAGTACAATACACACAAACACAAAAGCATGACTCATAACAAGCAGGGTGTTCTCCAACTATATGATTTCCCAACTAATCACCAGTAAAACACTTAGTAATATTGTTGGCATCATACTCTAAAGATTGCCCAGGCCCCATGTTCCACTCCAGACAGGGTCATCTTTGCCAATCTGCTAATCAATGGTCTATTTTCAAAACCTTACCTTATCTCCTGCTTCTCAAAGCACTGCCATTATGAACTGTGTTGGTTCTAGTCTTCATATGCTGAAATACGTACCAGAGATTTATTGTAAAGGATAAGAAAGCAGTCATAGGAGCAGAAAGATCTGATGCCATGATGAACGTTTCAAACCTGTGCAAGGACAAGGGAAAGGCAGGATCATGGGGAAGGAAAGATCAAGGAAAAGGAAGAGCCCATCGCTGTGACGCAGCTCCAAGAATGATCTCCTTGATCAGGGCCACACAAGTGTTGCTTGGTGACAGGTCACAATGGCACACTCTTATTATCCCAGTTAACCAGAGGGATGAGACAAAAGTATTGCAAGTTACAGGGAGCAGCAGCCCAGGCAACTCAGCAAGACATTGTGTCAAACAACTAACTTGAAGATAACATTATATAATACAACAATCATTGTCAAATTCCTATTATTTTATTGAGTGAAATTCTGTATTGTTTCTAATGATTTTTTTTAAAAAAAATTGTATTCTCTTTAAAAAATAATAATGAGGAGCCAGAGAGATCGCTCAGCGGTCTATAGCACCTGCTTAGGCAAGCTTAGGCAAGTGCACAGGGACCACCATTCAATCCCTGGCATCACGTGCTGTGAAAGCCTCTCCCTCAGGATGGCCTGATCTGGTCACACACCAAAAAAGAAAAGACAATAATATAGAAACAGGGACTGGGAGTGTACCTATGGGTTTCATCTCAAGAAAGAAAAAAGGAAGTCCCACTTCTGAAACAAATCTCTTAGGTGGGATTTCTGCTGCACTCAGTCATTGGCTGGTGGCTTCTTGGGGAAGCATACCACTCCTTGGATACTGCGGTGGATCCTGAAGGAGATCCTTCAGTGAGCGTTTTCCTGGAAGTAGCTTGGAGCGTGTCTCCATGTTGCCCTGGGGCCTGATATGCCACGCCACACCAGAAGGCGCTAGGGAAACCTGCCACCAGGGAATAGGGGAGACAACTTAAGTGCTATTATTTTAATTGAAAATTTCAAGGGCCACAGATACATTCCCTGGAGCTTAAAGCTGTGATTTTGTATGTGAACTTTTGAGTGGATGAATATATAAAATAATTATTGGTCTTCTAGGTCACTGTATTTTTTTCACAAAAATTTTAAAGCGTAAGTTAAACATACAAGGAGACAGATATACAAGAGAAAAATAAGATACTTGGAAGATAGAGGAAATTAACTTATAAGTAATAGAGATTCAAATTAAATGGAGATGGGTAGGTATCTCTGATTTGGAAGAAAATAATGATTAAATAGAAAATATTTCCATAAATTAAAGATTAAATTAAATTTGAAGATTAGAAGCCCTCATTAAATTCTAGAATAGGTTGATGAAAAAAGAATTATTTACACACATTTCAGGAAAATATCTTCGATCTCCATAAACAAAAGATTCCAAGTAGCAAAACCAAGTAAGTCACAAAGGAAAAGAAACCTGTGGTAATTATACAAATGTGATGCTGCCGTATCGTAGCTTCCAGACGGCCATAGGTATAGCTTGGCCTCATGTAAGTGCGTGTCTTGCAGTCCCTTTATCTCATAGGAAAAGAATCTTCTCTGAATCTAGGCATATCTATGGGCATAACACACTTACCACATCCAAGGAAAGTATTAGAAAACAATCGCCAAACCACTGAGCAAGAAGGGAAACAAGGACGGGAAAATGCAAAGAGGTAATTGGTAAATGATAAAACTCACAATTTAATTAAATCTAAACATATAATAGAACAT
Organism: Octomys mimax; assembly: GCA_002564305.1. Taxonomy (NCBI): domain Eukaryota; kingdom Metazoa; phylum Chordata; class Mammalia; order Rodentia; family Octodontidae; genus Octomys; species Octomys mimax. Next base: position 3,679 of record NDGM011030448.1, read on the forward strand.
TTGGGAACAACTAACATAAATTTTAAATAAGGACAAACTGTGACTATGATTTCTGTTGAATATAAATAGAGCCAGCAAATGATCTCAGCAAAATCTAGAGGTGGTCAATGTAGGCAAAGGAATAGTGAGAGCAAAAGGATAATGTGAAAGCCTTCAAGATTCTCATGGGGAGGGGCCGGGAGCTGGCTCAGCAGAGTAAGCTCCTGCTTAGGTTCGTTCCCCAGCACCACGTGCCACACCAGCCCCGCCCCCCAGAGTGGGCTGAGTGAGCCACAGAGTCTGGGCGTGATGGCGCATGCCTGTAATCCCAGAGCTGGGGAGGCTGAAGACAGGAGGATCACCATGAGTCGGAGCTGCGTAGTGACCCTGCAACAACCAAATACATTTAAAAAAAAAAAAAAAGAAAGAAAAGAAAGATTCTCATGGGGATTCAGAGAAAAGAAAAAAGTTGGAGGTAGTAATGTGCGTATCCCTGGTTTCAGGTGGCAATTACTTGCTCAATTGATTTATTTTTATTTTTATATGATGATCAGTTTGAATATTAGAATATAGAGATAGATTATTAAAATGAAGAATATTTAATAAATAATAAATTACTAAATCAGAAAAATACTAAAAAAGCAAAATAATAACAAGATAAGAAAAATCATCACCCCATTGTATTCAACATATAGGCTGAATCCTCCTTTCTTTCTTTTTTAGTTTTTCATTTATATATTTGGTACAGGGACTCTCTATACAGCTTGGACTTGTAGTGATCCTCCTGTTTTCAGCCTCCCCAGCACTGGGATTACAGGCATGTAATCCCATACCTGGACTCCTTTGCTGGCTCAATGTGCCCCTGGGGGCAGGGCCAGTGAGGCCTGCGGGACTGGGGAGCAATGAATCCTCCTTTCTGAAATTCGAGGATAGAATTGAATTGGCTTAATAAAATAAGAGCCATTTAAATCTTAAAGGCTGAAATGAAATTGTGGACAAAGAGGCTGAAATGAAGATAAGAAGTATTCACTGGAACATTATTCATGATGGTCGAGACATGCCGTCAGCCTATGTGGCCATTAAGGGATGAACGAATAAAGAAAGCATGAGATTACCTAAAACTGCAGCTGCTTTTCACATAGTTAGTATTACTCAACCTTAAAAAAAAAAAAGAAGAGAATTCTCTCCTTTGGAACAACATGGAGAAACTTGGAGGATACTATTCTGAAGGCAACTAGCCGGGCACAAAAAGACAAAAGTTTTGTGGTCTTGCTTGTATACGGAATCTGTAAAAGCCAAACTCACAGACAAGAATGGTAGCTGGTAGAGTTGCGTAGTGGCAAAAGGGGGCAATTTTGGTTAAATAGCAAAATCTTTCTATTACTCAAGATAAATAAGTGTTAAAGATCTACTGTACAGCCTGCTGGCTATAGATAAGAATATTTTATTGTATGCTTGAGATTTTCTAAGACAGAGGATCTTAAATGTTGCCACTATACACCAAATGTGAGTATTTGAGGCTAGATTGTAATAATTTCCTGGTGTACATGAATATAAACACACTTTATTACATATTCTAAATATATACAATTATTGTTTGTTGAACCTCAGTAAAGCAGGGAGGAGCAGTGTTGGAAACATAATTAAATGAAGCAAGATGATTTATTAAATCATAAACCCATATTATGAAAGGAATATATACATGCAAGGGATGTAGTTAGGCTAGAATGCTCACGGAACATGCCTGAAGTTGTGAGTTTAATACTCATTGCCACACATACACAAGCACACACACACACACACACACACACACACAAAGAAAAAACAAGACACAAAGATGTAATCATATGAAGCAGAGAATTATTAGAAATGGAAGAACTTGAACCAAATATATTTACCATCAAAGAATTCATTACACTTCTCCTAATGAATAAATCTAGAATATAGCAGAGACATGATGCAAAATTGAGTTTCAGAAATATTTGCTATAACAATCTATGCATTATGTGGAACCTATTTTTCATAATGTAATATACTTTATCCTTGACCATTCTTTAATAAAGTTTTTTAAAATGAAAAAGAATAAAAAAAAGAATTAAAGAGAATACAAAATTGTAAAAAAAACCCCAAAATAAAAACAATAGAAAAAAAAATAAAAAAAAAAATAAAAAAAAAAAAATAAAAAAAAAATAAAAACAATAGAAACGGTATACAATTTCACTAAAAAGATAATAGGAATTTGATAATGATTGTTGTATTGCATAACATTATCTTCGACTTAGTTTATATTACCAGATACAAGCACATAAAATTGGTAAATAAAAAAAAGGTTATATAGTTTTTGTTTACCTCCTTACTTTCAACTATGGGAGATAAATAATATGCCCATTCATTTTGGGGAGAAAGCTTTCTGTCTTATTTGAATCTATGTCTTAAATATTGTAGCTAAATCTGTGAATAGTGATCTGAAAAGGAAAAGGAAAGGAGCTGTTTCTACCATCGTTCCTTTGAGCTACTGCATAAGCTTTAGGGAGGTAAGACCTTTTTTTTTGTACCAGAGATCAAACTCAGGCAGGCACTTATACTGCTGAGCTATCTCTCCGGCCCTAGGGAGGTAAGACCTTGATGAGATGGTTTCTACAATATATAAAGAACTTTTGCAAATAAGAAACTAAAGAGGAAATTTAGATCATAGAAGGGACATTTGAATACAAGATCATTCATCTTGGGTTTAAAAGGTTGTCTACACATTCCCTTACCTGAATAATAGCCTGTCACATGATCTCAAATTGGGCACTTGTGTGTTTGAGCAACGTGCTAGGAAACAACTGGACCAAACTTACCGATCCAGAGCTTGGTGGGTTACCCAGATGACCAGTGTCAGAGAGAAGAGCAAAACAGTAGTTCTAAGAAATGAATAGCCATGAAGTGTTTTGATAAGAATCAGAGATGTCACCTAACCTTGAGAACTTTGAAGATAAAAGGATGTAGTATTTATGGAAATACTGACTCATGCAGCATTTGGATTTAATGCCAATTCAAAAACAATAAATTTGGAGAATTCAGAAGACTCAAAAATAAAAAGCAGGGAAATTTCCTAACTCCCATTTTGCATGAGTAAAGCTGTGCCTTTGGGTCACAGGACAAGGTCAGGAATCATGTAGAGCTCAGTGAGTGTACTCCAGAAAAGAAGCTGGGAGTTAGACTTCCACTGCCCGGCTGTCTTTCTTAGAATGTGTGGACTTCTGTGTATGGAATGAATCACAGTCCCATGAAACAAAAGTGGAGGATAGAATGAATTCATAGAACTCATAGGATTGTGTATGAATTCATTCTACGAATTAAGAGGAATATTTTCATCCTAATACCATATGTTATTGTACACAATCCTAGAAAAAGTGGGTAAAGTCCAAATTACTAAAGTGATAAATCATATTGTTAAAGTGGCATAGGGCATCACTTACTTCCTGAGTAGGGAAGGATTTGGGAGATATACTTGGTTTATAGCCCTTCTAAGTGTTGTGGTCACAATGTAAGTTATAAGTTGTTGCAAAGTAATGACAGGCCACCTTCATAAATCCTAAGGTCGCTATGGTTGCACTCATTCAGTTGAAGAATAAAGGGTATTGCTGTGGACTTCGGATGACTATGGACTTGTGCTTGTCTTTGGTAGTGAAGAATCCTGGCTTTCATATAAATGGATGATAGCACAAGGTCAAATTCGATGGTACTAATTTTGTGTATAGCACTGGCTATGACGCTCCTGTAATTCTCAGGTATTTGTCTTGGTGGCTCAGATGTTATTACAAAACACTTTGCTACACTACTTTCAGAATTACTGTCTCAGGATCAATTGTTTTTCACGAGTGATGAAAGTACAACCTTAAGATGAATTGCAATCACTTGAATTTGGGGATAGTTTTAAGATCTTGGTAGAGGGTTATAAAAGGAAATGAAGCAATTGACAACCTTGAGATGGCATCAGAATGTCCATCTTCAGCACAAGAGAATTTATAAGCCCTGTAGTTGGGGGAAAGAACAGAGACAAAATGGCAAAATAATTTGGAAAAACACTCATCCAGTCTAACAGAAACCAGATTCAACACTATCCCTTCCTTGCATTTCCTTTTTCTTCTACCTGTCTTACTTTCTCTTTGCCCCTTCCCATGATTAAGGTTCTTCCATGGCTACAGATACTTTTAAAAGAGTTTCCAATCTTAAAAGTAATGAGTAATTTGCCTTACCTCTAAACCCAAATCAAAGGACACTTGTCCTTCATTAGCTCTTGGTCCTTCACAGATGCAAAGGAGATGATCCCCTAGTCCAGGTTTGGATAAGATTATTCTGAAACCATGGTCTCTAGGCTCTGCTCATGGTCTCACATGTTCACATCTTATAAACTATCTGAGTCAGACTGGCATTAAGATAATGTAGGAAGCACTTAGAATCAAGGCCGTATCTAATTTGAATTTGCAACTCATCTTGGTCAATTAATGAATATAGATTAACCTTAAATGATTTGATCAAAATAAATTGGAATACTGTCTATCTGTAGGATATGAGATATAATGAAGTTAGTCCATAACAACATGGATGGACCTAACTATTAAATTAATTCTCCCAAATAAGAACTGCTCAGGTCCTACAGATCCAGAAAGGGTTTCAGACCACGCAGACACAGAGTGCCGGTTCCTGGGCATGGCCCAGAAGATATGCTGGTGTCTTAAATCTCCTTGTCTCCAAAAGCCCACAGGAAGGCACACCCCAGCTGATGGACTACCCCTTTTTAAAGCCCAACCTTAGTTCAGATCTGCCTGGAGTAGCTTCTGCAAGATATTTCCAGTTCTGCTTGTATCTGTCATTATTCCAGAAGGAGCATCTCAGAGTTTTTTTTAAATATACTTTCTGCAGATGCTTGGTCAGAGGAAGCTTCCGGACAGTGTGTGGCTTCAGTATTCTTCTTCCTTTTCATAGCTAATGGTCACTATGTGGGAGAGTGATGTGGAGACATCACAGTCTTCAGCCGGGAGTCAAGGAGAACAAGGCCTCAGTCACTAACAAACAGAGGAGGTAGCTGTGGGTGACGTAGATCTCAGGGGAGAACCAGGGCTGGCCTCATCTGCAGACCGTACAAGCTCCCCCCTTACGCCGACCAAACCAGTCAGGTTTTGCCCACAGTTTTCCTTCCATACCTCAGAGAATACTAAAGCAGAGCCTGCTTGGAAGGCGTTTATCCTGCCTCATAACAAGTCAGAGATGAATGATACAAACCACTTTTGAAGGTCAAGACTAAGAAGCTGTTTGTTTGGAGAGTGATGTAAACCGGAATGTACACAAGATCTGGAGTGTGGTGCTGGACCCTTAACTTGCAGCCCACTTCAGCTTTCGGTCTAGGGTTGTTTTTCTTTTTCAGACACACTATTAGGCCTGAAAAGTGGGGTTTGGAGAAGAAGAGATATGTTAGCATTTCTTAAATGTAAATTATGAATTCTCAGCAGCAGGCATTCCACTTCCAATGGAGTAAGAATCAGCTTGTGGCAAGCCACAACTGTCCTTAATTTTGTGTAAAAATCAGACACCTAAACAAATATACAGCCAATATGTGCTGTTATGTATGTATATGTACCAGCTCTGCAAATAAAAAGATGAATATAATAATCATGTATTTTAAACATCTACTAGTGAAAAAGTAGCAAAAATATAAGTAAAATAAAAATTTATGGGAGGGTGAGTAGGAAAAATGCTTAAAGTTGTTCCTTAGGATATGATAATCATAAAAGTATGTGAGAAACATTGATCTAAGTTATACCAAATTAAGAAAATTGAATGCTTATTCTTATGAATATTAATTTTTGTAACATGCTCCACCTATTTAAAGTGTACAATTTGCTACTTTTTAATGTTGTTCCCTAAATAGGCAAGCATAATCTGACTATCAGATTTAGAAACATTAGATTCACCTTAGAAAAGAAAGCCCTGAGCCTGTCGTGGGTGATCTTTATTTCTTCTTCCCTTTACCAGCTTCCTTCACCACTAAGCTGCATTATGTCCACAGATTGTCCTCCATGGTGCATTTTGCTGAAGTGAAGTCGCATAACATGCAATAATGTGTGACTAGCTTTTTTGCTTAGTATGTTTTCCAAGTTTATTTGTGCAGTATTATTTGATACAGTCCTGTACTTTATTTTTAATTGGTGTGTAACCTTCCACTGTATACCATTTTATCCATTTCTTAATGGATGAATGTTAGGTTTTTTTTATTTTTCACTTTTTGGTTATTATGAATAACGCTGTCATGAAAACTTGTGTTCAAGTTTTTGTGTGGACATTTGACTTGATTTTCCTTGGATACATAACTAATAGGGGAACTGCTCAGTCATATTAATCTTGTGTTCTGAAGCTGCCTAATTTATTACTTCTAATACTGCTTTAGCAGATTCCTTTGGCTTTTCTGCTTACATGACAACGGCACCTACATCTAGGAATAGTACATCCTCCTTTCTAATCTGGAAGCTTTTTATTTCTATTTCTTGTTTAACTGCCATGGCGCTGATCTCCAATAGATTTTTGGAAGGAAGTAATGAGAGACATCATTTTCTGGTTCCCGATTTTAGGAAGAGAACACTTAGTCCTTCAGCACTAACTCTGGTATTAACTATGGATTTTTTTTTGGTATTACTCTCTACTGGGAGTGAGCACTAAGCTCTACTTATATGAGAGAGAGAAAATGTTCCAGCACAAGCAGTGAAGAGAAGCAGCGCTGCCCTTGCCAGCCCGCCACACTCAGCATCTGGACCTGAGCAGGCCTCTGTGCACACGCCACTGTGGACAATTGCACGGCAGCAAATCAGCACAGCTGTGCTCACTGCCAGGCATCCTCCCCAGCCCCTGGGTGCAGGTGCACTTGGCTGTATCGGGCACTCAGGAATACTGACCTGCAGACTTGCACAGGCTGCATGCAGATCATAACCCGTAGTGTAGGGAAAGCTGTATTCTCCAAAGCCGTACATGCCGACACAGTGTGTAAAGCCATGTTTAAACAAGATCCGAGTTCATTTGTTTAAGTGCTATTGAATGAACACAAATAAAAGTAAAATAGAAGAGGCAAGAAAGAATTTTTCTGCAGAGGCCCTGTACCAGACTGAGAAAGTTTCTTTCTCTCCCAACTTCTTTGAATTTTTTTGATGAACAGGAATTCAATTTGTGAACTCCTTTTGTTGTGTCTGTCCAGGTGTCCATTTTAAAAAAAGCTTTTGTTCTATTAAAGTTGTGTCATATAATTCACTGTTGTATGAAATAATTCAATGAATTATATCATCTTTCATGAATTGTGTGATTATAATTTATTTTTTCTTAACATATTTAAAAATCTTTTATTTATTTGCTTCATGCTCTCACTGTGCAACTTGAACTCATAGTGATTCTCCTGTCTCAGCCTTCCCAGTGCTGGGATTACAGATGTGCATCATTACCCCCAGTTTTGGTGGCCAGCATGGCATGTGGTGCCAGGGATTGAATCTGCATCCTTGTGCTTGCCAGGCAGGCACTTAGACTGCTGAGCTTTCTCCCCAGCCTATGTTACCACGTTTTTAATGTGTGGTACAACAAACTACATTCCTGGAGTAAATCTCATTTCATAATGTTATATAATCTTTTTAATACATCTTTGAATTTTATACATACTTGTTTTTTGTTTTTTAAATTTAACCTAATTTTATTTTGAAAGGTAAAAACAAAAGCAAGAACAAAAATTAGAAACAAAGACAGAAACAGTATAACATACACCCATACATATATTGCAGATTTTCAAAACAAGAATAGCTGATTCACAATGGTTGATATATTATCTATTTTTATTGTCTAATCTGTTGCTCAGATTAACAGATGATACATATTTGCTTTGCTACTGTTCTGCTGGAAAGTTTTTACTTACACTCATGAATGGTAGTGGTATGCTATATAATGAACACATTCATCTTACCCTGCTGTTTTATGATTTTTACTATTAGAGTAATAATTGTTCTGTTTTTGTTTTGGGGAAGAACTGGTGAAGAGTAATTGCTAATTCTCTTTTTTAAATGTATTCAGCACATGGTCTACAGTGTCTCACTAGATAGATCAGACTCATAGTGATTCTCCTGCTTTCAGCCTCCCAAGTGCTGGGATAATAGTTGTGTGCCACCACGCCCAGGCACAGTCACGGTCCCAGTACGCCCTGGGGTGGGGCCGGCACAGCTCGCTGGGGACTGAACTCTGGCCTCTGCGCTCTGCCTAAGCAGGCGCTTTAGTTCACTGAGCTATCTGGCTGGGCCCTGTTAATTCTCTTTTATGTGTCTGTTAGAATTCAACCATAAAGCCACTCGGGCCTTTCTTCTTTATGTGACATTTTTTTGTGTCTAAGTTTCTCTACTTGTCAATACTCTATTAAGATGAACCATCTTCCATTTTATCTACTGTATGTGATCTGTTAGCATAGAGTTGCTTATAGTATTCCGTTCTGTTCCTTTATTTCTACAAGGTGGCCATTGACAACTCCCTGTTATTCTTGATTTTAATGACTTGAGTCTTATCTGTTTCTTCTTGAGCTAAGACTAGCTTAAAATTCATCAATTTTGTGGTTCTTTTAATACATTTAACTTTTAGTTTCCTTAATTTTGTCTTCCATTAAAGTACTTTTTTTCTATTATATATTTGCAGAATAATTTTTAGTTCTTTCCTTTTTCTTCTGTTAGTTTAATTTGCTATTCCATTTTTAATTTCTTACTGTGAAATACTAGGTTACTGGTTTGAGTTTTTCTTCAATTGTTAAGTGATTCCTAAGATCATTTATTATTTTTGGAATCATTTTGGTTAAAAGTGTCTTTCTAAAATTTTTTTATTTCATCTAAGTTATCTCGTTCATCAGCAGATGGTTGCTCTTATGCTGTGTTTTCATTTCATCTGAAAATGCTTCTAATTTCCATTGCCACTGCCTTGAATCATTGCTTACTGTTAATTTCTATATGTTTGTGAATTTCCTAAATCTCTTCCTGTTGTTGACTTCTAATTTAATTCTCTTGTGTTTTGGAATCTTGCTTTGCATTATTTTAATCCTCTTAAATTTAGAAGGGCTTTTTTGGTGACAACATGTGGTATATTTTGTGTGTGCTAGAGAGGAATGTGCATGTTGCTATTGTTGGGTGCAATGTTCTATAAATGTCAGTTATATACGGTGAGAGTGTGATTCAATTCTTTTATTTTCTTGTTGATCTTCTGCAGAGCTTTGCTACACATCCTGATATTGAGACATTAGAGTTTTCAAATTTGATTATCTTTATCTTTACTTTTCAGTTTTCATCTTTATTTTGAAGCTATCTTTTCAATGCCTATAAGCATAATTATTTTATATCTTTGGAGTGTTACATTTCCAATCATTTTATAAAGAATACATGCTTCTTTTTACCTTTCTTTGGGGCTTAAGATCAGCTAGAGGGAAGAAATTTCTCCTTTCCTTTTTACTGTACAGCATTCATATCCTCAGGCATATATCAGACTTTTCGGTATTTCCCATAGCATCTAGTTTTTCAGGACATTTTTCTACATTTTTGGCTATGTGCTCATGTACTAGTGCTGAAGTCACAGCTCTAGGCAGCTAGTCAGAAGATTATTTATTGTTTTCGATAATATCTTAAAGTTGAGGTCTTCCCTTCCTCCAAGGGGAGTCTCAGTCAAATCAAATACATGCAATACATTGGTAACAGAGATTATCCAGAAGCTGAAAGTCGGACCAAACCTTGACCATGCTGTGGGGTTGGTTCCTCCATCAGTTTGGGAAGAGGCCAGTCCTCACCCCTGACAGAGAGGCTCCTGACCTTTATGCTGGTGTGCTGTGATGCAGGAAGCAAGAAGAATGGAAATAGCTCAAAATTAAAATTTACTTTTTTATTTTTAGAAGTCTTATTGGTACAGGGTCTCACTACACCGCTCAGACTCATAGTGATCCTCCGCTCTTAGCTTTCATAGTCCTGGGATTGCAGGCATGCGCCACCACGCCCTGTCTTGGTGGCCAGCTAAGCGCTCCCAGGGCCGGGGCTGGTACAGCAAGTGGTGCTGGGGATCAAACCTCAGTCTCCATCCATGCTTGCCTAAGCAGGTGCTCAGACTGCCAAGCTATCTTCCCAGCCCTGAAATTAAAATTGTTAAAGAGATAAAAATCAGGTTTCACTGTTTTTCCAGCATTTAGCCATTGCTTTGCTATGATGATTTATAGTTTTATTTGCAGTTTTGGTTGCTCTCAAGAGTTATGAGATGTTTGCCCTATTTGGCGGGTTCTTTCCATTCTCATTCATGGGGCTATGATCAATTTGCTCC
>NDGM011030451.1:0-26652 GCA_002564305.1 Octomys mimax
ATTTTTCTCATCTGCAAAATGGGAATAGTAACAAAGCCTAACTGACAAATTTGTGTGAGTATTCAAAGAAGAAACAGGCTTAAAGAGAAAGATAGATGTCAAGCATACTTAGTAAGTGAGATGAATACGTCTACATTTATGACTGGTGCCAGATGCTAAACTGAGCACTTTAATGTGGTCCAATCATCCTCAAGCAGGGGCTGCTCCTGCCCCCTAGAGGACTTTCAACAGTGCCTAGAGACCCTTTTAGGTTGTCACAACTCGGGACTGCTACTGGCATCTAGTGGAGGGATAGTAAGTATTCTGCAAAACACCATGCAATGCACAGGACAGCCACCCACCAGATGTCAGTAGTAATGACATTGAAAAGTCCTGATTTAATCTGCAAAGTGGGAGTTATGCCCATCATCTTCATTTTACACAGGAAAGACTCAGAAGCCTAGAGAAAGCATAACTTCTAATCCTGCAGATCCAGGGCTTGGAAGCAATCTACACCAAGGTCCTGGATGGAGTAGAAGGATGTATTTTGTTTTTAGGATAACTGCATTGAAGACCTTCTTTGAAAGTCCCAAAATGGAACCTTCCAGTGTTTTGTGCAAGCAGGACAGTTAAGGGATGGCTGAGACAAGTCAAAACACACCCTGTCCAGTACAGCACCAGGATTCCCAGGGATCTGTTCTCTGCCATACCTGATCCCTTTGTATTCACCAGGTCATGGGAAACTTCTGGGCCCTGGGCCAGAGTGTCTGGGATGTCCAGAGACACTCAAAGCCCTGGGGCAGGCTTTGTCTTCCAGCAGTCAAGTGAGTACATATAAATATTTTAATAATCAGTTCTTTCAGCCTTGAGAAGAACTTTACACACATTAATTTCACAGATATTGTCACTTACAATGAGCCAAGTTAAATGTGCGAAAACAAAGATTATCTTTTTAAAAGTATTGAGTAAATATCAGTACTGTGAGTAGGATATGCAATGAAGATCATAAAGGTATAACACAAGTTAGTCATGAGTGGGAAACACTTCATCCCAGAAAAGCTGGCGGACGTGGGTTCATTTGCGTATCTCATTTGTGTATATCAGTGCCTGGCACAGAGCAGGTATTTAATGAATGAACCTATGTCCAACACTCGCACTCCATCAATGCAATGCCATTTGAAGGGCAGTAATACCAATAACCCGAGACCTAAACAATCTCTTCCCAGTTTAGACCTCCCACTTTATATCTGAGTAGAAAATATTAACAGTAATTGTTTGGTTCCACTTCTCAGCCTCTCAGCCTTTGCATTAACTATGGTCCATCTCTTCATCCCAGCAAATCATTTTTCCATTGTATCCCCCTGCAACATAGATGGAGAATTAGCTGCATGTGTGCAGAGAGGCTAGTGACTGAGGACGCATCCCCTTCATTCTGACCTCCAGTGAAACCCAGATGTCACAAAACAATTTTTGATTTGCAGCGGTCACCGTGGTCTGGGTGAGAAGGCCACAACCATTAGTGGAAATCGGTTCCCAAACCATTTCTTCATGAATGTTTATTATAGGACTCGATTTCTGTCTTTCTGAGCACAGCAAAATTAATGGCAGTGCAGTCCACAATCTTCATAATCATCATTTTAATTGACTTTCACTGAATTAAAAACTTTTTCTTCTTTTGCTTTTTTAGCCTCCCACATGTATTTTTTTTCCTTGTTTTGCAGCTTCTTGGCCAGTTGCACCTCAATCATCTTTCAGCACAGTATCTCCTGGGGGTGAGAGTGAGGGGGCATGAATTTCTGTCTTTCTTTATTTTTTTATTTAGCCCATAGCATAGTATGTTGAAGAGAGAGAAACACTGTCTTCCCAAAGTGCAAAATTGTTCAGAAAAATGTGTTTTCAGAAACAAGTTATGTTTGGTGGGTAGGTGTTTTTTGCTTCAAATTAATATTTGTCCTTTAAAATAGCAGATGTTTAGCTGTCTATGTGGGCAGTGAACACGAGTAGGCATACCGTGGATGTTCTGAGGGAATAGCTGAGAGACAAGGGTGGCTTCTAGTGCCAAGGCGATCCCTACTCCCTCTTCCCACCTCTTACACTCTATGCTGAGGCTTTCTTGGCTTTGTAAATACACCCTGCTGAGTGTCGCTTCTCAAGGCCCATCTCCCAGCACATCAAACACTACCTGACAGGCGTCAGGTTCTCAGGCCACCTGCAGCATCTCTTGGAGCTGCTTGGATAAGCAGAATCCCAGGCCACAGTCCACACCATCAGGGTGAGAATGTGCAGTCTAAAAAACCCAGATGATGCCCACCCACATTTGAGTCTGAGGTGTCATGAGCCAAACAAGCAGGAGCTACCGTCTGCAGTGGCCTTTCAAGAATTCCATGTAGTCTTTATTTCCATATTGCACTTTCTACTTTGGGTACACGGCTTGAGAGCAAGTCATACTGTTTTTTCTTTGCCTTACTTTTTAGACCTAGTCAGTATATGCATACATTTCCTGAACATAGTAATGCTTTATCAACCCCCAAATTTTATTTAGATCCTTACATTGTAACCACAGGAAGAGTGGATAAATCAGAAAGGAAAGTCCTGGAGACTGGGAATTTTTAACACTTTCGCATTCCGGCAGGGTAATCTTAAGCAAATCACCCAACTCCTCTAAGCCTATTTCCTCATCCACAGAATGCAAGTCACAATTGCTGTCCTGCAGGTTTGTTACAAATGACATCCAATATGTAAAGCATTTAGCATGGTGCTAATTGGTTCATAGTGAGTTCTCAGTAAATGTTAGCTGCCATTATATTATTCAAGACAGTAGGTCCTATCCATATCATGGTCTAAGAAAGAGAACCCCCCCCCAACACATACACATACACACACATACACACACATCATTCTGGTTAACACTTTTTATGAACCTTATAGTTTTTAGTTGGGTTAGATTTTGCACCTGGGGGAATATTGCTGTTGTCTAGAAACACTGTCTTTTCATGAAAAGGGGAGGGGTAAAAAAAGCTAGGATACAAACCAGGGACACTGCTAAAGGACCCAGGACACACAGCACACAACCCCCCACACACACCAAGGTATGATCTTGTTCAAAATACCAATAACATCGAAACTAGCTGACCCCTTATTACTTACAGGGTGACTGAAGTTAGCAAAGTGACCATATTTTCCGTAGATTTAAGTATCTCAGGATATTCATTCTCTCAAATATTAATGCTAAGCCTTTTGTCAGAATTCATCTCTTATGAGGCAGATCGTTTCTTTTGGAACAGAACCATACAGTGGAAAACCTGATGCAGCCTGATTAACCTATTAAAGGTCATAAAACAATAACAATTACATTGCACATTTCATTCTTTAATATCAAAGAGAGCAGGGCTCTTTGAAATGTAAAACATCATAAGTGAAAGAATAGAGCCTTCAATTCCCCCCGGAGCCCAAGGTCATTGTATAAATAATGTGCTGATTCCCCTAATAATTACATTCCATTTTGGAATATGCAGGAGGCCACAAATGGTGGTGAAAGAGAGGAGTCCAGAGAAGGATGAACTTTTGCTGCCCGTGACTTAGGTCAGACAATGTAACCTCCGTCTACAGTGCAACACAATGCCAAAAAGGGAGCAAAATAAGTGTTTTCACTGCTGGTAGCAGGATCAAGCATGAATGCCTGTCTCTCTCTCTCTCTCTCTCTCTCTCTCTCTCTCTCTCTCTCTTTCCTTAAGAATCAGAAATGCTCCAAGAACTCTCAAGGATGCATTAATTTCCAGGTACTACTGCAAAAACAAGGGCGAGTGTTGGACTTTATTCCTACTGAGAACAGATTAAGCAGACACCAATTTACACCTCATTGTTAAGAGTAACTTTTTATCCCCACAAGTGAGATCCCATTTACATCTCTTGTAATTAAACTCAAGGAATTTTTGAGAAAAGAAAAAATGATGACACCCCGCCAGAGGTGATGAAGTAAATATTTTATGCTAAGTGGGATCGGACACGGAATGTATACATCAGAATGATAAAGAAAATGGGACTAATCCTCAGGGCCTCCTTTCCATCTCTTTGCTGGACTAGAATCATGGCTGTGCCTGGTGGTGTTGTGGCTTGGAAAAGGCCATGAATGACTAAATGAAGCAGTCGGAGAGCTGCTGAGGGGGGCAGGGGTTGCTATGGGGAAGGCCGGCTGCTGCTGGCCCTGAATGCAGAAGCCATGGTAGAGCTAACAAGGGCTCCCAGTCACTCCGGGGTCACCATTCATCATCAGTAATGCACGGCAGCCAGAACCACATCCAACCATACATCTCCTGCATACTTTGCTTCATGGCAATTTTCATTTTTAGGAAAATTGAGCATAGAGAGCTCCGTATTAAGAACTCTAAGAGACCAACATTCTTTATTCCTCATATATGAGAATCTAGTTGGGCCAAGAGGCATTTTTTCATTCCTCCTAACAATAGAGTTTGCGTGGCTGCTCTAAACAATACAATTACAGCTCCAGATAATAAATAATTACAAAGCAACAGGGAAAATGAGGTGTGGGCTGGGAGAAAGAGGATGGATGGTTTCAGAAGAGATCTGCACAAAGACTGAGTGGCTGAGGTGAAATTAAGTCATCCCGGGTCACGTCTGTTCCACACTAACTAAGGTAAATTATTGGCTGCACACCTGTGCGGCAAGCTGGAGGCCACACGGCCAGCCACGGCTGTGTCTTTGGAAGATCGACTTCTGCTCCCGTGAAGAGCTTTTATTTGAAGTATTCGAAGAGCAGCCTAGATCTGGTGCTCTGCCAACTGCGTAATCAGTTAGTTCAAATGCCTGCTCTTAAAAAATAAATAGTAGTGGGCCCTGTAGTATACATGGTTGTCGAGTATAAATGTCAGTAAATAGTATATTTGGATGTCTGTCTAGGGACTATACTAATGTTGGTTAATATATACAGTTAATGATTATTTCAGCATGAAAAGACAAAGCTTCAGCTACTTCTTTTAGGTTTCTCCTGAAAACATATGGAATGTACATAAGCTTTGCTTCCCCCCCCCAAAAAAAAATCAGATTTACCCTTCAGTAGATATTGGCATGTTTCTCCTACTACGTGCTTTTTAGATTCAAGAAGGCTTATAGGGCTTCCCCGTTGCCTTGGGTTGCTTCTTCTCCTCTCCAAGGTGGCTGTTCTAGTGCTCTTCTTGCTTTTGATGGCCGCTCTCAACACCTGCTTGTAAGACCCCTTGATAAAGTATTTCTTGACCTTCGCTTGTCCTTGACCACTAGGCTACTTTGGTGTGCCATCGATGGATACCTCATACATCTCTGTACATTGCACCAATGAGGTATCTTTCAGAATCTTTTCTCTCACAGCATTTTCTTTCAGTGAGGAACCAAGTCTTCCCCTTAATCTACAAGGCTTCATTTTTTCACTTAGCAAACAATTCTAAGTCTATCCTGGGTGCTAGCCATGGTTCCAAGTGTGGGCATCCCACAGTCAACCTTGCTCTCCAGGAACTGAACTCCTGATAATAAGTTCTACAAGCATCAACGTCAGTCAATTTTGTAGTGATTTACAAGTGCTAAGTGTACAGGACAAAGGGTACAAAGATGGAATATGAAACTGGAGTAAGAGGATAGTGATTGGGATATCACTGTAAATGGGGATTTTGGAGGAAGTGAGAATAATGAATGTTCACAACAAAGTACATTCTAGACAGAGGTTTGTGCCACTGAAAAGAAAAGAGTGAGGGAAAGATGTGGAGAAGTTGCGATCTGGTATACTGAGAAGGGCAAAGTGCTTGGTACTTGTCATTAGACAGGTAGATTTCCATTCCTCTGCGATGGATGACTGAAATTATCTGGTTTCCCCTGCTTGGAGAATTGAGAATAATCACTAGGGGGCTGTATCAGTTAACTATTGGTAGAGGCCAAACTCCACTGAACCTTGGTGGCTTCAAACAACAATAAATCACTACTTCTCAAGTTTTGGCACATTCTCTGGGCGATTCTTTTGCTGGGCATGCCAGCACTCACTAACTCATTTCTATCCAGTTGGTAGGATAGGACTGAACCCCCTGAAATACTTGCATCTGTCTACCACAGCAGTTATCATCTCCTAGGAGGCCAAAACTAGCTTTTACTCATATTGATGCCCCCATTCCAACAGGGCAGACAGATCCCCATGTTCCAAAGATCATCATGTCTGAGCTTATACCATGATCCCTAATATCCTCTGGCCAAAGCATTTTACCAGGCCAGTCCCACAGTCAGCATAGAAGGGGACCATACAAAAGAGAAATTATGAGGTCGGACACATTGGGGTTTCTTACTATAACAACTAGCCAAGGAGCCAAAGCAGAAAGCTCTTCCAAGGCTCTGTAATAATCCAGCAAAGAAAGAATGACGGGCTGCACCTGAGCAATAACAATACACACATTTTATTCTGAAGTGTACCTTTTACTTTTTGTTCTTACAAGTCATGAAGATAATGCTATTCAGTTTCTAGAGAATGGTGATATTGTTACTATGCATGAGGGTATATCATCGTTTGGTCAATACAGCCAGGGATAGGTTTCTTTCATTGCCGGTAATTATTCAATGAGCTTTCTAAACAATGGTAAACTTAATAATTCACTTAGTTCTGTGACTGTACATGATGCCATGTCAATATCATCATCAGCTAATATTTATTGTACATCCTGAGTACATGGTATTGCACTCATGGCAACAGAGGTGCGCTGCATTAATTCTTCTGATCAATGCAGTATTATTGAGTGATTGATGACATCCTATTAATTGGTGGCCCAGCAGCCTCTGGAAGAGCATTTACCTTCCAGAGTACAATTCCTTATTTACTTGGAGTGGATTGAGCTCTGGTAGTATCTAACTACACAAAGAAAGGATAAGGAGATCTGCCTTGATAAGTATTCTAATGCTTTCATTACCTTTGTTGTCATAAGCAAGAAGGTATTAGTTCCAGTTCGTGGATGGAGAACTTAAGATAGATAGTGGTTAAGTGATTTGGTCAATGTTATATATTGAGATGGTGGCAAAGCTGGGATTGAAATATGATAACGTTTTTATTGCACTATACTGCCTCTCAGTGGTGGTGTTCCCATTTCCTTCCCATGCTGATATATGGTTAGGAAAATACCCAAAAAGATTTAACTGGAATCAATGCTCCATGAGGGTGTATAGATGGCACTATTTTTTGGACATCTGCACAGTGTCATTGCTTGAAAAGTGGTTCGTTTGTTGCAGTATAAGCCCCTTATTTATTATAAGGGTCCACCGACTGTTCAAATTACCACTTTTTGTGTTAGCTGAATTCTCATCAGGAAGATGTTGTCAGTTCATTGTATGTCTAGAGACATAGAGACTGGCTCAAGAAATAAATTATACAACTGAGATTTTTACATTTATTTTTCCCTGGAAACAGCTCATCAGCAGGAATTGTTTTTTCATTAATTGTTTTTGGAGAAAGCGCTACATATTTTGAAAGAAAGAGTTAAATTTGGAGCTAAGAAAAAGAACTGCATGGAGGGGAATGTTTAAATGCAGAATTTATTTGCAAATCTCGAAAGTCGCACCATTAAATGTCACGTATTCTGAGATGCACTAGAGTGTGTACCCTCCAGAATGTCTGTTTGTTGTAATTCCATCACATTACATATTTTAGTGCATATCTCTCCCGAGCAGCTTCCAGAGCTTTTCAGATATTCAGCATCAGAAATTGCACTGTTTTATCCTGGATTTTACAAATAGCAACCAGATTATTGTAAAACAGAACTATCTGATAAGTCAGGTTGTGAATTGCTTTTGTGATTGTCATGGGTAAGAGTATTGAAGAAACTGGCAAACAGTGCTGCACACTAGTTACTGTAAAAATAAAACCTGTAGCAGTGAATGCATTTTTCTGATGAATACGTTCAAGGCTGTGATCATTGTGAGACTTCTGGCTAGATGCTTTCAAATGTTTCGTATTGAAAAACATCCGTAACAAGAACCAAATAGTTCACCAAAGCCTGTATTCAGCTCAATGGAGAGGAACGTAAATTCTTACTTAGAGTTTCATTGAGGCCAACTCTATTTGGTCCACCATGAGAGGAAGACATTTGAGGCTCTCTCTTGATTTGCTTTCCATTTTTACTTTATGATTAAGCAGCTGCTACTTTGGTTTTCACTTAAGGGGTTCTTCAAAACACTATGCAAATCAGAAGTGGAAAGCAGATAAGACCAACTTCTGCTCAGCAGACAAAACCAAAATGCCAGTACACAGTAATTAATGTGAGCAATTTTATAAGCAAAATAATTGGTTTTAATTGGCTAAGTAAAGATCTGATATACTTACAATATTTGATAAAGTAATTTCAGAAAACTGTATCATAAACCTTTAATCATGTTACATACTCGTTGCATTTTTGGAAACAGGAAAATGGACTTGCACTATCTCATCTTTGTTAAATAAGAATACATTAAAGACATGTTTGAAGTTTCAAAGGTTATGTTCTTTCTTTTGATTTTTGTAGAATGTTTGTGTTTTCATTTAAGAAAACAGTAATTTATAGACAAGTCCAGTAGCCTAAATCTCTGGTAAATCTGATGAGAAGTTTGATGAGGATAGAAAAAAAAATCCTTCCTAAAAGAGTTATTTCTGTCCAAGGAGAAAGGTGTATTAGGGTGAGGTGTCTTCTGCAATGTTTTTTTTTTTTTATGATCATCTTCACCCTAAGGGAAAACAAGGCTCCCAAAAGAGATGAGTACATAACTGGGTCTGATATGACCCCCTAGAACAAAACCTAGAACTGTCTCTCTAAGGAATCGCAGCAGATGGCTCAACACCAGCTACCTTCCAACTAATGGACAAATGATTAGGGATAGCTACGTTCTTCTGCAGGGCAGTTGCCACTCTTCCTATTTGTGGCAATCCTCGATTTGTTGTGATGAGTCAATTTTGACATTAACTTGATCATGGTTGCCTGAAAGCATGTACTCAAAAATAGACATCCTGAAATAAGTAATGAGCAGCCTTTAATACTACTTGAAGGGTGAAAAGTTATAAGAAATGTTATTTATCTTTGTCACTACCTTAGCTGTAGTCTAATAATAGTTTCCCAAGGGTCAGGGGAAGTGTTATAAGTTATTTCTGTAATTTCTGAAGACTAGTCATACATATCTATGAATACCTTAAGTATCAACATGAAATCAATATGTTTTCATGAGCACATTCTATGCGTACTCAAAGAAAAAGCTGCATATTATACAAAAAGTAAAGGCAGTTCTTAGAACCTTCAGGAAACATAAATCCTCTTATCAAATAACATATGAGGGCTGGGGAGATAGCTTGGTGGCTTGAGCATCTGCCTGGCAAATGCAAGGACCCGGGTTCGATCTGGTACTGCATGAACTGCCAGCCTGGAACACTGGACATGCTGTGTCAGCCTCCAAAACTGGGCATGATGGTGCATGCCTGTAATCCCAGTGTTGGGGAGGCTGAGACAGGAGAATCAATATGAGTCAGAGCTATGTAGCAAGACTCTCTACCAAACAAATAATTTTTAAAAAATAAATAAGATATGAGTCTAGTAAAAATGACCCAGTAAAATTAGAAGAATAACAGTGTTCCAACAGTAGGAGCTGTCCAAAGGCAAAGGAAGATTAACTGAAAACATTATATGTAATGAAGTGTTCCAGGCAATGAGTGCTTTGAAATTTGAAGAAAGAGCACTTGCTGTAAGCTAACATAATCTAGAAAAGATTCAAGGATGAGAGAATTTTATATTGAACAAAAGGTAGCACACATTTTCCAAAATAAATTCCATGTAAAAGGTGAACATGACAAAGTAACAGAGTATAAAGTGTGTTTGAGGGCCAGTGAGATAGCTCAGCAGACTAAGCACCTGCTCACGCAAACTCAGGGAACAGGGATCAATCCCCAGTACCACATGCCATGTTGGCTCTGATCCCACACATGTTGATCCAGCCACCAAGTCCAGGCATGGTGGAGCAAGCCTGTACTCTCAGAGCTGGGGAGGCTGAAAACAGGAGGATCACTATGAGTCTGAGCTGCATAGTAAGACCCTATACAAAATACATCTTAAAAAAAAAAAGATTAAAGCATGCTTGAATACATACAATCCAGTTGGGTGGAAATATTTAAACATCTCTAGACAGAGATAGATTTAGGTAAAATTGACCAAGGAGGACTCCACTTACTATTCATTTTTTTCATTTATCAAACACATATATATTGAGCACTCATTGTAGATTGCACATTGATTTAGGTACTAGAAATTACCAAAATATCCAGACCTCATGAAGTTCATGCACTGCAAGACAAGTGTAAGACAACAAGTGTTTGGTACCATTGATCAACCTAACTAGGAAACACAAAGCATTTCTCAGCTTAATTATTCCCACTCTTGCCCAAACAGGTAAAGACTGTGCTTGTGTAGTTATTAATTTGAAACATTCATTTTGCTTGTTCAAAATCTAACTGAGTTGTTCATCGCCATATATCCAGGAAAGTGTATTGGGTGCTGAACTTTCTATATTGCTGCAGGTTGCTTTAGTATTATACAGACTTAACCAGAGAGCAAATATGTGAGAACATAAGTGTTGCATTAACTTAAAAGAATGAAGTAAAAGTGTCTGAATGTCGTGGAGGGTTCAGTGGTTGTTTCTGTCCTTCCCTGGTGACATTCAAGGGATGCCTTTCAGCTGATAATCACCGCTTTTCCATGCATGGAAGGGTGTGTCTAAGGGCTCATCTTCAAGCATAATATAAATGCCAAGTAAGACTATCACTTTCCTATAGAGTACTTTGCTCCAGAGAACTGCCTTCATTTCTACCTGCCAGGCTCATTTATATGTAATGTTTGTCTCTTATATTATTTTGAATAATTTTGATGGTGTTCATAGCAGAGATGATGAAACCATTTCCTCAAAAGATGGTGTCACTGAATTTCATTGTGGCTCAAAACTTTAATCCTCATGGGCACAGATGATCAAGCTGTCAACAACCATCTACCAAGTAAGCAAGCTCTGTTGTTTAAAGATTTATGAAAGGTGCTAGAGAGGCAGAGATGTTTAAAACATGCACAGAGCTCTCATTTAGGGTATAATTGGAAAAGTGGGGCAAAAACCTGCAAATTAAATAACAACCTGATGCGGCATAGGCTAAGTTACACAATGGTGGCCTGTACAGGTAACAAAAGCTAGAAGGCAGCAAGATTAAAGTTTGAATTCTACCTACTTGTGCGGTATCAGATAAATTAATTTCCCCAAACCTCAGTTTTACCTTCTGTAAAATTGTTCTAATCACACCCATAAGTCTGGTTGTTATGAGATTCGGAATTTAGGGGTTCCTTTCACCAAAGAAGCACTTGTATTATTCTAACTACTCTTTATTGTGGAGATGCTAGCTCCAAAGTACGATTTGACCTAATTGTTTTACATTTATTAGATAATTAGGTCTTCACAATATCTTACAGTTGAGGAAAGTAAGATTTAGGGGGTTTTGGTTGTTTTGTTTTGTCTGGTGCTGGGAATTGAACTCAGGACCTTGGGCTTGTCAGGAAAGTGCTATACCACGGAGCTATATCCCCAGCCCAAGGAAAGTAAGATTTAGAAAGGAAAGAACTTGACTGATGTTGTACAATTAGGAAGCAAATTTCAGGGTCAGAAGTTGGACCTTGGGCCAAGTCCAAAGCCACACTCCTAATGATGATCTACACCACCTTTCCTGGGGCCCTTGGATAGCTTCTATGATTAAAGCAGTTTCACTGCTGAAGACCAGGAAGGTCAAGGACACCTTTCTGGAGGACTTGTAGCTTGTTCTGGCTTTAGATAAAGAGATTGCCATTAAATATGTCTCAAGGAAGGAAATCAGGGAGGTCCAATGAGACTGAGGTATATGTTAGGGATGCTGAGAGGGCTGCCTATGGATCAGGCTGGGGGTGGCCAGCTCTTGTGTGGTGTGACAGAACAAATGGTTGGGTCAGAGTCAACCTCAGAGGTGACTGAATATGACACAAAGAAGTCTGCACTTTATTCTCTAAGAAATTGTGAGCCTTTCATGATCATAAAGCCAATATATAAGATAATGAAATAAAACAGACTTTCAATAGACCAGTCAATAATGTTGGGAATGGATGTCATTCAGAGAGACATGTTATAAAGGTTATTCTGGCTTGCAAAGGGTGAATTAGAAAAGAAAGGAATACCTCTTAAGATGGGTGTTTTCAATAAACTGTGTCCTACAAGTGGGAAGAAGCATCACAACCAACAAGGTGCTAATAGTAGGCTGTAGTATGCCATTAGCTGCTACATAAATTAGAGCCCATTCAAGGTCACACTTAGAATAATGTCACTCTCCTTCACTCAGACCCTCAGTTTCTTCTGGAGAGGATAAAAGAGGTAGTATTAAAATTGGGTGTGGTTGTTGGTAGGACCTAGGAATGTTCCCAGGAGTACATGACACATATCCTTATCCTGTGTGTCTTCAGCACAGACAGTAAAGTACAGAGAGGGTGACAGGTGAGGACTGCCACAGTAGTGTGGAAATCAAGGAAGGCCAGGATCCAGGAAATGCGACACATCTTTAAGACACAGGAGTGGCATTTGAGGGTTGTTGGTAATAGATGATTAAAAAGGAAAGAAATGAGCCCTGGAATGACGCAAAGATCTTTATATTTCACTCTGGTTAGGGAGTTTGGAGAGAAAGCCTGCTTTGAGGGCAGATTCATCCACTTAGTGGTAGATCCTGTTGAAATTTAAGCATGTTATTCAAGAGGAAGGACCTGGAGGGCAGCTTGAATGACCATGGCCTGTGAGGGCAGTTAGAGTGGCAGGAATTCTCTGTCAGGCATCCATTTTGAAATGATGAATGGTTGCCTGTTTGCCAGTGAAAAATTTTAAGTGGGTATACTATGGATTTCCTAATAGTAGAAATATACCAAGCTCTTGCTATGTGCCAAGATTAAAACCCATGATAGCAAATGCTTTATTTATTTATTTATTTGTCTTTTGAGACAGGGTCTCACTATGCAGATCAGGCTGGCCTTGAGCTCACTTTGTAGCCCATGCTGATTTCAAACTTGCCATGATCCTCCCGCCTCAGCCTGCCTAGCACGGAGATTACAGGCATGCATCACCACGCACAACCTCAGCTTATTCTTCAGGATGCCAGTGATACGGATAGAATTGTATCCATTCTTAAGATGAGGATACAGCCACCCAGAGACAAAATAACTTTGTCAAGGTCACATAGGAAGCAGGCAGTAGAGCTGAGACTTGATCACAGGCAGCCCAGCTTCCAAAACTGGAAACTTAGGTATTCTATGATGCTCCCCCATATAAGCGATGTCACTGTGAAGCACACACAGAAACAAGTTATAAAAGTAGCATTCCAGTAACAAATATCTATGGCATTTGGACTACCTTTGGCATCTCAGTATGACAAGGCAGCCTCCTCCCATGCTATCTTGAGATAAGTCATATATATATATATATATATACATATATATATATATATATATCTATATATATATCAACCTGCAAATGGTATCCACTGAAGGTATGTGCCTCTCCACTAAAGAAGTGATAAACATAAGCTGAGACACTGATCACCCACCATGTGTATAGCTTAAAAAAAACAAATCTCTTTTATTCTGGCTTTGATTTCTTTCTATCTTCCATTGACAATGTCATCTTGATCCTGTTCAATAAGCCCTCAGCCCCCTTCCCTGCATTTATGGTGATAACATAGTTGCATCTGGGTCTTTATTTTTATTGGCAAAAAAATTCTTCAGCCTACTTATGGCCTTGTATCAAGGTAATTTGAAGCAGTGCACCTATATCAATAATGTCATTTAAAGGAAGCTGCTTCTCTACCTTCTGCAAAATGTCTATAAGGAATTCTGAATTTTCCAGGCACCGACTCTCTCACAGCTCCCAGGGTCTTGTAGCTTCCGTCTACATCTGAGCACTCTCTGTTCTCTGGCCAGCTGCCTTCAGTTCAGCCCCTGTGTGTTCTCCAGGCTCTGTGCTGCCTTAATGATGAGTAGAGTTTCATTCTGAGCACAAGGGAGGCAGGGGGGTCCTCCTCTATTTAGGTCCAAGGGAAAAACATATCCTCCAGTGGCAAACCATGAAATGTATAACACTCTGAGTTTTAACAAGATTAAACAATCCCTGTATGGATTCAGCATTGGAACCAGAACAGGAGAAGAGGGTGTTACACTTCTTGGACCAAGTCTCTTTATATCTGGTGGCTGACACAGGAACTAAAAGATAAAAAGACACTATGGGTCCATGGAGATATGGTTGGATCTAATATGGCCTTTCTTTTTTTTTTCTTTCAGTTTTTCAAAAATAATAATTTATAACTAGGGCACATGGCATTTACCTTCTGATATTAAAATGTCTTCATTTCAAAGAGATGGTCAGTCGGATGGCTGGAATCTCCTCTCGCTGACTACTCCTGCTTAGCTCGGGTTACCATGGAAAGCAAGCAGTCATTTGCACCAATAACTTAACTTATACCAAATACTTGACCTTGGAATCGGCAATTTACATCCTTATAAAAGAGGTCACTTGGGGAATTTGACTGTGTAATCCTGGCCCCCATGTGGCAAGAGAGGAGTAGAAATGGAACAAAGCTGGTGGGAGAGCATCTGAAATAATTTGAATTAGGAAATCATATTCTTTCAACTTTGTTTTAAAAATGGAACCTACTTTAAAATGGTACAGAAAGGCAAGGGGAAGAAGTTAAAGTCTGTAGGAATAGTGACTCAAAAACTCTGCTCCAAGACTCCAGAAAGCGATCGGTTGTCACATTTGGAAGGAAACCAAAAAGAATTTAGATTTTCACTTTCCTAATAAGCCTGTTTCCCAGCACCTTTCTTTCAAACATCATGTCTTTCCTTTCATTCTGCCTTCATTTCTAAAACTAATGGATAGAAACACCTTTTAAACTTGAATCAGGAAACATCGATTTTGCAAGTACTAATATTTTGGTGTGGGCTTTTTTTTTTTTCTAAAGACAATTATCAAGACGAAGCATTTGTTTCTTCTTTTGTTTTCCCGTGGCAGTTTGTCAGCAGTTATGATAAGTAGAGTTCCATCTGCCAGTAAAACTACATTGCAAATTGCCGTAGAAATTAGCAGCTTTCATTTTTGCCTACATAAATAAATATGCGAAATAAATTGCACATAAATGCATCCTTAAAAAAAAAAAAATCACAGGTACATGGCACAGTTAAATGCCAATCAGACAAAACCAGAGACACACTGCGATTATCTCAGTTTTCAAACCTGGAAGATACACGAATGTGTTTCTAAATAAGAGAGGCAGTGTATCATGCTCGCGGAGATAAAAACAGAAGCTGCCAGACACTGCGCTGGGGCTTGATTCTGAGAACCCTTTGCCTGAAACCCGCTCTCAATTCTCCGTGCTCTCCCTCTCTCTGCCTCTCTGCCTCTCTTCCCCTCTCTCTCTCCCTCTCTCTCCCCCTCTCCCTCTTTCCCTCTCTCCCGCTCACTCTCCCTCTCTCCCAGTCTCCCTCTCGCCCTCTCCCTCTCTCCCTCTCTCGCTCTCTCGCTGTCTTTCCCTCGTTCATTGTTCTCTCCTCCTGCCTTTGATGCACACACATTGTCACATTCCATTGAGTCTCTCCTCTTCTCTGTTCTTACACTCAAGCCTAGCGGTGCTTTCGCCAGGCAGCAGCGGCGTCTCCTGCGAGTTTAAGTCATGTGTGCAGCTCAGTTTGATCCAGCGTTCCTTTTCTGCCTTTTCACTCTTACAAAAGATTAAAAGGTGGCGTCACATTGCTCCCTGTTCCTTCCCGCAGGAGGAACTTAAAAGGGACAACAAAAACTAATCACTTTCAATAAGCATTTTCTTGCTGGAAAAAAAAAAAAAAAGAAAGAAAGAAAATAAAGAGAAGGGGGAAAGGCGAGGGGGTGGACTTAGCGGTGTAATTTGAGACCGGTGGTGAGGATTGGAGCGAGCTGTAGAGATGCTGCCCGCTGCTAACAAGGGAAGGAAGCCTTCAGCTGAGGCAGGTAAGAGCGCCGATCCGAGGGTTTGACCGAGTGGCTTAGTTAAATCTCTGTTTTCACCGTTTTGTAATTGAGAAAGGCATCCGCAGCAGAAGCCGATTTTTCAGTCGGCTTCCTTTTGTTTAACATAGAAAGTACCTGTATTAATTTTGATGAATTAGAGCATGCAGCAAATTCAATTGAAAATAGATTTGTACAGTAAATGCATTTATACCGAATGATTTCTCCTCCCTTTTATTTAAGGGGAAAGATGAGAAAGATGATTTTGATCAGAATAGCACTTTGCATTACGTTAAATTCTAAACAGCTAATGGAAAGGGGAAAAAATAATCCAATTGATAGTGTTTTTGAACTCCGGGACTTAAACCGTAAGAAACAGCTGGTTTTTGAAATTTTTTCTTGTAACTGAACTTCTGATGTGTTATAATAATTTTTCACCGGAGGTTTAAGCAGGGGTAGAGTTTATTTAAGTCTAGAGGCTTGGGTTTGTTTGGCTCGGATCTTGTGGGTGAGGCGCTTCTTCTATTTCCTTAACCTGTGTCAGATTGATGATTCATAAATAGAGATTAAGTGTTGTCCCAAATGAAATATCAAGTTAAAACATCAGGTGAGGGCACGTTCTAGAAATAGAGCCAGTATATAATTGGGATAACGGAATTATGACAGTTTGAAAGGGGAGTGAACTCGGAGGTGCTGTTGGAGAAATCTTGCTGGATTCCAAGCGGCTTAATGATGGAGGGGTTGTCATTATTAGGCTCAAGTGGGAACTTTGCATTAGGACCCTAAATCTAGTATGCATGCGACCCTGCACTGGAGAGAGCTTTGCGGAAGATGCCCTTTTTGTGTGCTATGAATGGAAGTTGCAGATTATATTGGATGGCATTTCTCCTTCAGAGAGCTTTGGGATGAAGCTCAAAGAGGCTCACATCTATTTTAACATTGAATACACATGAAATACAATAAGTTCAAACCTTTCCAGCCCACAATTTTTGTTGCTCTTGATGTTGTTTTAAAGTTTTGGCTATTTGTTTTGAACCTCTGTCATTGTGGATGTTGTATTCATTTGCCTCTGCTGATAGAATTTATTGCTGGTATGAATGAACTGACATGTGAGGATGCAAAAAGAAATCTCCAATTGGTCAACTTTTTTATTGAAGGATGGAAAATTTCTCTCCAAGTTTCCACCTAGAATGTCACCTAAATGTTTCATTTCATTTTCCAGAGATTGGGGGGGGCTGGGAAAATTTAATATTGAAAGTACAAAATTCAGTGGAAAGAATACTCCTCAGGAATGAATACAGAAAGGTGACTTTAGTGCCTCCATAAAATATAGTCTCATATATATATATATATATATATATATATATATATGGATGAGATTTTTTCTTCTTGCTGAGTTCCTAAACTGGGCTTGTCACTCAGTACCATGTTCTGACGCGTCTCGTGTAGCAAGACCATCGAATGGCATCTTGTGGGCTCAGCCCTTATTGCAGTTGCATGAGGCCAGCAGGAACTGCTAGGTACTGGGGAATGAGGACCAGATGGATATGGGTCTGGTCATACCTCATCATCCAAAGATAACCACTGGCAGAAGTTGCCTGGGAAGCCCCCCGTACAGGTGCAGGGAAACTTGATTTAAAGACCAGAGATACATGTGAACATGAGAATAAGAAACTGCTGTAGCACGTTTTTATGTAATCAGGCCGGGAGTAGTGTACTGAGTTTTAAAGATCACCTCAAAGGTAGTGATTTGTTTTCACCTTAAGCAACTTTGTAGAACCTTATAGTTGCTTTTCTCAAATAGTTGTTTTCTATGTTGCGTTCTTGTGTTCTTGCATGAGATCTTTGCTTTGACTTTAGCTGTTACCTAAATATTGCGGGACGTTATTCTGACACTGATGATTATTTCTTGAATAAGTGACAACCACTGAGAATTAGAAGCAGGGAAACTTATTGTCTTTATCATAGAAATGTTTTACCTTTCTTTTGAAAATGACTTTTCAAGGGGAGGCTGTGATAAATTTGAAGTTGTAGTGTAGCTACTGGCATCTCTGCACTGCTATCTTCCCTGGGAGCAAAATTGGACCAACGTCAGCAGAAATCAGTGAGTTGTGGACTGGACTGTGGCTCCGCTTGTACTTTCTAGGTAGATGTTGATCAAAGCTATCCTTACTCAAACTATCAGATCCATATAAATAGCATTTTTCAGACTTTTCCAGTAGATGTTGCTGGAGAGCAAAGAAATGATTATTTTTTTAAAAAGAAATGCAGTAGACTTATAAAAGGCGAGGAAAAAGATCCTTCTCCCCAAACTCTACTGATAGCATTTTGCATAATTTTCTAATTAATGAATTACATTGAATCATTACCTTTTACGATGTTCTATAGAAAGCTATTAAAACTTGAGTTAGATTTTAAAATTATGAGATTGTTCTCCTTTAGTCCCTATATATAATGTGTGTTTGCTGTTTTCCGTTTTTAAAAAATCAAGTTAACTGCACATTACTATTCAGAACATTTCATCCCTGAATGCTAAAACCCTTTAACATGCAAATATGATGTCAGAGGAAGAACTGAAATAGAATACCCTGAGAAGAGTAATGATCAAACGCATTATAAAAATATGCACCAGTTGCCAACATGTAATGAAATATTAAGAAATTAAAAGCATGCAACCTCTAAAGTAATAGAATTTCATTGCTCTGAGACTGTTTTCCCACTGAATATTAAGTGCTTAATAGATCTACCCATAAAAAACAATCAAAAACCTACATGGTTTGTCACTGAAGTTCTTTCATTATATGATTTTGAAAAATTAGCCCAATAGGATTTTCCTCAGAATAGGAAATGTAATTAACATCGGATATTAAGTGCCAGATTTCCAAAGCAAATGCTACAAAGCTTGATGGAGAAAATGGGAATGCAAAAAGCAAATATGAGTGCTAAAAGCTGAAAGGCTCCTCTCTGGAACTACTCCGTTGCTAATCACTCTGATAAAATGACAAAGACATCCCAGAGGAGCCCAAGATTCTTGTACCCAGACACAAACTGATGCAATTTCAGGCAACCAATGACCTCTATCTATGGGAATATTTATTTTTGGAAATGATCAATTAACCAATTTCAATTGTGAAAAGAGCAGTGTGTATTTTTTTTTTCCAATGTGAGAGGAGTGTTGGGCATTGCAAAATCACTTAAAGATAGGACAAGGGGCCAACCTATGTTGGATAGCTTCCTCTTTTTTCGCCTTAGCCAGACCTAGCCGTGTATGAGTGGATTTTTCTTTTGCATTGAAATACTTCTTTGTCAGTTTTCATTCCTGAGGTGTGAAATGCTCCATAGGATGTTTGATTTAACACCCATTCATTTCTTTTTCCTGGGATGGTAAAGCTTATATTTAGAAAGCATGAGTGTCAGCTACTTCTGTTTTTGTAATTAGCACTATAAGTCCACTGGGATAAAGATGTTTAGGGATTTATTGTTTTCTTTATTATTTTCTTTATTTTTTCTTTCTCCTTTCACTTTGATTCAAACACATATTTTTTACTTGACACCTTGCAATTTGTTTTCTTTTTGTTTTTGAAAAAGTAAAGCTTTCTAATTTGGCAGGAATTGTATCTCCTAGTTCTGTTTTTTAGTTGTTCGCTTCTTTTTTTCTTTGTTCACTAGTTACTACTAAACACTTAGTAACTATATTTCAAGCACCATGAGTTAAATGTTCCAAGTGAAATCCCCTCTCAGCAAGGTATATCTGTCCTCTCTCTGAGCTTCAAGAAGATAGAGGCTTGGGAACCACCCACAACACTAGATGCATCGAGTCCTCCTTTCCCTTCTTAGGCTAGCAGGAGGAAAAAGTCACTGCAATTTGAGAAAATCCTTTAAGTTGGGAGTAGAAGATGAAGGCAAGATAATCCCTCCAAGCACTATATGAGAGAATTCAAGGAAAGCAATGCCAGAAAAACAACTGGTGCTGGTGCAATGCAGGAGAGTGAAAGGCAAACTGAGGTATTTGGTGGGCACTGGAGAGGTGTGCTTTAGAGGCTGGTGGAAGGTGAACCGTGGTCTAGAGAAAGAGAGAGTGGAAGGGAGCTCACACTACGCTAAGTGGTTTCCCCTCAAGAGATTCTGAAACAGCTGTCCAGGGGACATCTCTTCTCATATTAAATTTCTGCCTTAAGGAGCTATTGATTCTATTAGGGTACTGCTTTACCTTTATGGGACATTGTTGAGAAAACAGAGAGAACTTGTACTCTCCAAGCTGGAGGCCCGTGGATAATCTGCATTGGCCTAGTAGAAGTGATAGTTTGGGAAATAATGCTGAGGGGAGGAAGAGTAGCTAAGTGAGACACCTTCCTGTGATAATTATTGCAATTTCTTATGTCTACTGTAGATGCCATGGGCCCATTAAGGTAGCATTATATGCGTGTGTGCATCACTCTCATGATTTCATAAGAAAATCTTTACTGTTTGTCAGAGAGAACACATGTCATTTTCAGAAGATGTGGGGAATCTTTCTGTGCTATTTGGACATAATCAATTAGTGTTATGCTTATCTTTTGCTTCCTGACATCGATCCAGATGGATGAGAGTGATCTTTGAGAGTTTTCGTCTTTCTGCAAATGTGCATACTTTATTTATTGGGATTAATTTCCCTGCTGAACTGCCCATGTTGTCACTTAAACTTGGTAGAAACCTTGACTAGCTCACCTTGAACTCCTTGACACCTAGCATATTTGACTGACAAGCCTGGTCCTGTAGACTCCTCAGACTGTGTAACAAAAGTTTCTATAGAAACATACAAGATGTTTTCTTGAATTTCACAGACCTCATGATGAGAAGAGTTAAAAATAATTATTTGTGCAACTAAATAAGAAGAGTACCACACGTTGTTTTCAGAAACCCTGGTTGATCACCATGGTAAGGTAGGCAGAGTTGCCCCTGTCCCCTCAGAACCTAACTACAGATAAGTGACTTTCCTTGTCCTCCAGCCACTTTAATTTAATTTGTTCCATTTAGTTTTCCAAGCTCTTCATCTTCCCACCATTTTAATACCATCAGAGATGGGGGGCTGGCCATGACATTCATACTTGACATTATCAAACACAAAAGGCATCACTCATACACTTGACTGTATTACAATGCAAGGGAAAAAATAGATCCCAATGGCTTAGAAATTATTGTCTCATACCTTGAATGTAGGTGGATTTTTTTTCCTGTTTCCTCCAGCCTGCCTTTTTTGACTATTTTGCTTCTGTGCATTTGCAGAGGATTCCAAAAACCCTGGAAAGGACAATACTCACAAATCCATAGCATATAAATCCTTATATTCACTGAAGACATGTATCTTAATACAGCTATATGATTAGTATCTCTTGTTTAATAGGCATGAGCACTATTTTGATGCAGTACCACAGTGGAGCTTTGCACCTCGGCTGCCTTCTTACTGTTGACTTCACTCTTACTATTGTGGCCAAATCTGGTCCTGCTCGTAGATCTGTGATCCCTGCAGTTCTGCTTTTATTGCTAGGCAGAGCTATTGAAATCCATAGTAACCTAGTCTTTATGTGCAAGGGACAGGTATGTACGAGTGAGGGCGTATCCTTAAAGTTAGATTAAAATTATCTGTATCTCCCCTCATACTATTATGAACCTTCTGTTTCAAGACATCTTGGGTGCCACCCCCCATGTAAGACAACACTTGTGACCTGAACAAATAGCATCACCAGATTTGGTGAATGGCTTAGGTAGTCTTACATCATGCATTGAGATCTTTGTGCAGTAAGGCTCTATAAAACAGCCAGCTACACGGTATCCTGCAGGTTTAATATACTTCTGTAGCCTTGTACTTGGGAAGGATTTCTGTAATTGGAGACAATCTAGTATAGAGAACTTTTTAAGCCATTGGAGGCCGAGATACAAGTTTTTGAGAAATGTGACTTTACAGGCTTGAAACAGAATGGATTACAAATTTCTCTTAACTGGACAGAATCCTAATTGCCTACATAGTACAGTTCTGATTATTCAGGGTTTGAATTTCCAGCATAGGGATTATTCAGATTTCTTTTCTGACTCCCTGGTCTTCTCTCTAACTACCTGATGTGAATCATTTCTCTAATCGTTGGTACCTCTACTAACGATATGGAAGGACATATTGGAGCAGCAAAAATCCAGACCGGTGAATTTCATTCAGGGGTTCTAATTATATGACAGGCCTGCTTTTTGAAACTATTCACTAAAATTGATCAGCTAAATTTCAATTCATAGGGAAGGAGAATGTGTTTCTAGGGACAATCGATGGCTTACTGTAGTTGTTTGTTTTTCAATACCTTGCCAATGTCTTTGAGGAACAGAAAGGTAAATCAACAAATAATAGCAAATCACTAGTTTCCTCCTAATATATCTTTTCCCTCTCCTTCCTCCAAACCAACTATTCCTTGTCAGCTACTTGAGAATTGAGTTAGGCAGCTTTTTAACAGCCACATGATCAAGTCAGGGTGACTTGTGATGTACATCAGGATTCTGACTAGCAGACTATCCTTACGTTCAATGCAAAACTGGGTTCTTATATCCATCCCTGGTTGGATACCAGTCATTCCTGGATAAATTATTTATTTTTAGGAATTGATCCACTGAAATTCTCACAACCCTTGAGGCCTTTGGGGCTGTGAAGAGTTTAAAGCCTTTGTACCCCAAAACTAGGCTGAGCTGGTGAACGAGGGAGAAACAGATCTGTTGTTTTCAGGTCTTAGAATGGTGTGCAAGTCATTGTCCTCTTTTCACACCTGCAGAACCAGAAGCAGATTCTATGACTGGATCATAGTAAAGAACCAAAATTTGGTTTTATCTCCTATTGTGATACTTGTGGTGTGGATATTTCCAAACTCTTGTGCTTGGCTCTACCACTGTGTAACAATTTCTCATCAAACAGTACCCTCTACCCTTGCCTTAACCCTATTAGACAAATGTGCCCATTAATAATTAGTAGCACTTTGAAGTACTAATAAAAATTCACAAGATGTTTCTACTTCCAAATGTGTAACTTAATGTAAGTGATAAAATATACACTTTATAATATAATTGACACAATAGGCTAAAGGGCACAAAGTGGTATTGTCTCTCTGCTACTAAAAAAAAATATTATTTTATCATCAAATGAAGAATAAAGTCTTGAGAGAGAGAAATTTATTTGAAAATTTTAATGCTGTAAGTTTAGTCAATGATATAGCATAATGGCCAGAAGTTTCCAATCCATATAATAAATGAGACTTTAAAAAATAATATAGTATATAATCTTAAAATTATATAGAAATTATTATTAGAAAAATTATTAACAACTACAGTCATAAGCACCATATATAGGAGATGCCTCAGCATCTGTATCTATGTATGGTATTACATATATATATATATATATATATATATATAATATGGAAAGCATATACATGAATATATCTGTATCTATAAATATATACAAAAGGATGTTATATGCTTGGTAAAATACAGTATAGTGTGTGTTGCTGATAAAATATTAAGATCTTCTGATTGACATTATTAATTTCCTATAAGCTCATGCATCATGTGCTAGATACTAGGAATACCAAGAATAAGACATGCTGCATATTTTATTCATTTATTTTCTGGGGCCAGGGATCCAGCCTATGACCTTCTGCATGCTGTCTCCCACAAGAAATTCTACCTCTGAACTACAATTTCAGTCCAAGGTATAATTCTTAAGAAGATATGACCTAGTCCAACATTAGCAATTACTTTAGTGTTGAGTTTATAGGCATAAATATAATTGATAATTGGAAAGGGTGTAAATATAATTATTAACTAGATGGAAGGAAGAGAGACAGAGAGAGAGGAGAAGGGGAGGGGAGGAAAGGAAAGGAGAGGGGAGGAGAGAGGAGTAAGGCAAAATATAAAAAACAAGCAAGGACTGCCATGCCCTCAGAATTGCCTGAGGCATTTCTATACTTTATGCCCTTGGCCTGGTTAGAAAGAGAGTCAGAAAAAATATACAGACATTTATGATTTGGGGGAGATGATACTCATAAAACGATCTGCTCCGGACTGAAAATAAACCTGCTTTTATGAGAAAGACATAAGAGAAAGTCAGCCTTCCCTCTTGCCATGCACGGGCTGCAAGTCGCAGGACAGATAGGCCAGTCGGTCTGCTGCCCGCTGCTCCATGTGTCCCGAGCGGCACTCACCCAAGTGGGGGGTGCGACGAGGGTGCTGTCCATGGGCTTAGTGTGAACTGTGGAATTGCACAGGTCTGTCCAAAATGCAGTGGGCTTGCATCCTTGAGCTCCTTTTATTCTCAATCTGTATGGCATTTGTGATGTATGTTTTATGTTTATGATCACATATTGTACGTGGTTTTTACACACACGTGTAGTCTCTAGAGGTCAGTAGAATATAAGAAATGGGCAGACATGCACATTGAGCTGAAACCCACACATTCTGGAGACCATTTTTCAAGTGATAAAATGATGAGAGCCAACTAATGGCATTAGAAAACTGAAATCATTAATCAGTGTTAACAAAAAAAGTCATGTCATTCTTGTTCCTGAAATGAATCTAATCTATTTGTTTTAAGCAAATTTCAGATAAATGAACATTTACTTGGCAAGAACCTTGATAGCAACCCAAGCTGTAATTACTTTATTATGGTTTATTGTAACAGACTATGATTCTGCAGAACCTTCTTTGAGGATTTTTTTTTAATATTACCAGAACATAAAGGCAAATTGCTTTTAAGCAGCTGACTATTACGTGCAAAACACAATTCCTACTTTAGCTGCCGGTTCAGTCCCCCTGACTTTTAGAAATGATTTGGTGATTTATATGTTGCAGCTTTATTTGCTGTTATGAACTAAACATCCCTAATGTTAGAAAATATATTAGGAAACTGATTTATTTCATACCTCTAGTTAAATGTGTTGACCTTCTGCTGCCGCAGAGCATGTTCATCAAGGTTTTCTCTTGAAATTTCATTCACAAAGGAAGTAGAGAAAGATAGAAGGCAGGCGTGAACTATTTGCCAGCGGACTTTTCAGTACCCCACGTGTACCACTCCATGCAGGAGAAAAAATATCGCAGGGACTCAGAGTCCCTCTGAATTTAAATATGAATGATTATCTTTAAAATTGAGATTGTGTGCCTTCTCTTAGAATTTAAAATGTCTTACATGTGCCAATAGCACTCAGACTTTGAACTAATCTATCAAGAAGCTATTCCTATGTTTTTGTTTTTGGTTTTTTATTCATTTAGGCTATTGTGGATTCCATGCTTAGCTCGGGCTCCTTCATGGCAAGTGCTAAACCAGGATCCTAAACCAAGGATTGCAAATATAAAATCTAAAATGGGAGTGGTCAGGAACAAGAAAATAAGAAAGGATGGGCAAGTCTGGAACAGAAAAGAGACAGAGTAACTACCTTATCTGTGTGTGCATATATATGTGTGTGTGCTAGGCCTTAAAACAATAAGAACTTCAGAGTGTGACCATGCATGAGATTTAAAAGCACTCTAGACTTGCAAGTGGCTTAGGTCAACACCAAGAGATTTCCAGAAGATATTTGATAAATAGTGATGGTCTTCTCCCAATGTATAATCTATTTATTTGCTGCCAAGTGCTCAATGAGGAAGATACGCTGTATGTCCCATCCTCCAGTTTGCAATGAAACTAGATGCCTTCCCCATATCATCTCCTCTATCCCTGGGTCCCTACCTCTGCCCTCCAGAGCTCCTGCATGCTCCATTACAACCTGACAAAAACACTTTCAGACTTTCCAGCTTGCACATCCGGCCCACCGCAGCTCTTCACCCTTCTGGAACACTCCGGCCTATGCCCCGCTAGCTCCTGTTCTCGTAGGTTCCAAGTCAGTGTCACTTCCTCCTAGGAGTTTTCCTTGACTAAGTTTCCCCTTAAGTTTCTTTGACTAAGAAGCTTCCCATTTCGAAGTGCAAGTCAGTACCTAGCACACTGTGTGCCTCTACAAATGCATTTACCATATTGTCATGCTGACCTCACATTAGAAAACTGCTGGGTTAGTTGTCTACTGCCCATGTAACTCACTAAGGAACTGGGCATGTCTAGCTTGTGCACTGCTGTGCCACTAATCCCTAGCATAGGGATGGTAATGTTATAGTTATTTAACCAATAATTCTTTGTTTTAATGTATTTAGTACAGTGTCTACAGGGTCTCACTACACAGATCAGGTTTCTAGTGATCCTCCTGTTTTCAGCCTCCTAAGCATGGGGACTACAGGCACGTGCCACCACGCCCAGTCTCAATCACTGTCTCAGTGTACCTCAGGGCGGGCTGGAACAGCAAGCCAGGGATCAACCCTGGTCCCTGCGTCTGCCTAAGCAAGTGCTTTAGTCTGCTGAACTATCTGGCAGGCCCTCATCAATACTTCTTGAGAAAATGTTAAAATATTTAAATATTACAATGCATTATAAGTCAAGGAGGTAGGTAGCATACCTTCCAGAAACTAGGGGAAGGTGAAACAGGAAGCTTCCAATTCAAGTTCAGCCTTGACAATTTAATGACTAACAAGATTGTCTCAAAAATAACGCTGAGTATATGTAGCTCAGTATAAAGGTTCTGG
>NDGM011030453.1:0-12879 GCA_002564305.1 Octomys mimax
ACAGAGTAATTTTTTGTCTTTGTTTTTATATTTCATTTAATTTTTATTGTATTTCAAAAAATACTGGAGATGAAAACACTAGTCCTTTGTGTAGATGACCCGGCTGGTTATACGCCTGCCAGGGCCCCCTCCAAGCCCCTTCATCCGTGCATGCTGCAAGTGATGAGAAGATGTCGCTGACTACGCACACCACTCCTACAGTCTTGAAATGTTATCTAATGGCACAGGGGCTCGCTTTCTCCCATGAGCCACAGAACAAATGTTAAGGCTGAAATGCAGCTTATACCATTGGTAAAGCCACTGAGATAAAGAAATTTGACCAGGTTCTCATTTAAGTAACAGTCAAAGAATTTCCCACTTAAAAACATTGTATGAGCCCTTAGTATGTGCCTGACACTTATTTAGACAGGGCGTTTAGCAGCAAACATAAAAAACCTTTCTGAATCGTATGATTTCACATTTTAGTGGGACAGATAATAAAGTCTCTGAGCTAAGCACAGTGAAGAAAAGTGAAGTGGGGTGCAGGGAGGAGGAGTCCAACAGCTGGCGGGGAGCGTTCTTGGGTACTACCTCCAAGGAGGCTCAGCACACAAAAGTGCAGTTTCTGGGCTGGGACTGCAGCTCGAAGCACGCTTGCCTCACATGAGCATTTTCCCCCCAAGGAAAAATCTGGAGTCAGACTGCCTGATTTAAACACTGAGTCTGTTATGAGTTTTATGGACCACAGGCAAATTATCTAACTCATCTGTAACAGTTTGTCTATCTCAATGAGAAAATGATACTGCCTACCTAGCATTACCGCAGTAAATGCGTCAATATGCGTGAAGTACTTAGAACAGTGTTTCTCACATAGTGTGCACTACTACTATTATTTTTTTACTATTTGCATTTATTTAGTCAGGAGACAGGGTCTTCCTACACAGTTTAATCTGTCTTATCTGTCTGTCTGGTGTAGGGTCCCACTATGCAGCTCAGATTTGCAGTGATCCTCCTGTCTCAGCTTCTCCAGCGCTGCAATTACAGGTGTATGCCACCATGCCGTTTCAGTGGCCGGCATGGTGAGCCCGGAGTTCCAGGACCTGCATGGCATGCAGTAACACAGATTGAACCCAGGTCCTTGCATTTGCCAGGCAGGCGCTTAAACTGCCAAGCTATCTCCTCAGCACCTCACTATGCAGTTTAAGATGGCCTGGAATTCACATTGATCCTCCTGACTCAGCCTCCCAAGTGCTGGGATTAGAGGTGTGCACCACAAGCCTGCTACTACTATTTTTTTATGTGGTGAGAGTTAAGCAGAGACTTGAATAGTGAGCCAGGCATGCAGGCCAAACAAAGTCAGCTCTCATTCGATGAGCACCTTACAAAAATTTGTGTAGTTTATATATATGCTCATATGAACCTCTGCAATAACCCTGAAACAGATATTAGTAGTTACCCTCTATAGATAAAAAATTAGAAAGACTAAGTGGCTTAAGGTCATTCAACTAGCTATACAGTGGGTATCAGTGAACGCTGTCCGTATTCTCCTGTGTTCTGTTGCCTTTATCCGGGTGACAACACAGAGGGCTCAGAACTCAAGCCTCCAGACCTTCACTTTGTTCATTTGTTTATTTAGTAGAATTCAAATTCTTCATTCAAAAATACTTATTGGGCATCAGCTAAGTATAATATCCAACCACTAGCACTTTCTTTGTCTGCAAAAAGCAGGCTGCTAAATAGGGAGAGACACCTTCCAGAAAGATGTACTGGAGTGCGTGGAGGCCCATGAGAGACACTGCTAAGAGAACTTGGGCGTGCAAATTTCAACTGGGAGCAAAATCATAAAAATATACTCATACAGAGAGCAAGGAAAGGGCTCCAGTTTCTGTTGAGAAGATTTCAGAAAAGAACCAGAAGAGTCTAGATGGTGTGGGACCACTCCAGGGAAAGGGGGCAGGGTGGTGAAGCACCAGCACCTCGCAGGCCTACCCAGGGCTGGCCAGGACCCCGGGAGCAGCTGCAGGAACTCACCCAGAACAGTATCTTGAGAAGAAACAGACCGTATGGCAGGAGTAAATTATGAGAGTAGAACAGGAAAAAAGGTGGACACGAGCAAGCACAAAAGACTAGAAACTAACTGGACTGGTCATGGGGGACACGGAGCACGGATGCCAAGAGTGAGGAGCACTAACATGAAAAGACGGGCCTGCATAGTTGTGTTGCTCTTTTGTCCTCATTAGTTTTGCACAATGGGGGGAAGTGAGATGAGCACTGTGTGGCGGTTACTCAGAAATTCCTGAACAGAGAACATGAACTGGCCCAAAATGGTTCTAATGAGAAATTCTTAATGATGGAAAAGGTAGCTACGAGCAAAGCAAGGCGTTATTCCAGAACTGCCAGTGTGAGTTTTACGCCCTAGTTACGAGCCTCCCCACATGCTCCTCCTAACCCCCTTTTAGAAAGCAGCTGCCCAGAACAAAGCCCTGCCCTAAGAAAAGGCACACCATGGCATGGCTGGCCATAAAAGACTCGGTGGAACAGTGACTTCCTTTGAACTGCTTAAAGGATTTTCTTTAACTCAAGCAGAGACTTAAGATATTATTTTAAGAAAATAAAATCTGAAAAGTGTTACCAATCTTTCCCTCCTGGGTGCTTGCTTTTCTGGCACATAAATAAATGGCCACCAGTCTCTAGCTGGATACTTTGTCTTGAGCTGCTGACAACTTTATAATAAACTGTCTTTTAAGTTCATTAAGCGGAAAAGGCAAAGACCGAGACTCCAGGGAGCTGCAATGGTGCTGTCACTGCACTTCCGCACCTCTCAGATCAGCTTGGGGAAGACCAGCCTACCACCGCCTTACCTTCTTCAGCAACGACTGTCAGTGTGACAGCGACACCGGCATCTTTGATCAACTGAACGATGCTGTCATGGGACAGCTCAATAATGGACTGTCCGTTCACCGCCGAGATGTGATCTCCAACCTTCAGTTTTCCACATCGATCAGCTGGACTTCCTTCTATGACTCGGCCAATTTTATGGGGAATAACTGTGGGCAAGAACCCCAAGTTTTCCAGTTATTCACTGTATCTACCAGTGCTGGATTTATCATCGTCATTATTTAAAAGTGTAACATAATAACATCAAGCAAACATCTTTACAAATGTAGTAAAAAAGTATCACACATCATCATCCTATCCAAAGGCAACTACTTTCAAATCACCTCCAACTATGACTGCATGCATAGATTCTCTTGTGGAGGAACTGGGGATCGACCCCAGAGCCGAGCACATGCCAAGCAAGAGCTCTGCCACACCCCAGGCGAAGTTGCCAAAGCTGGCTTTGAACTTGCAATCCTCCTGCCTCAGCCTCCCCAGTACCTAGGACATCAGGCATGTGCCACCATGCCTGGCTTGCATAGATACTCTTTACAGAGATGTAACTAAATATAAAATCTCTTTGCTGTTTCCTACTTATCAGAAACTCTGGTAACTTAAAGTCACTGACTATATTTTAAAAACTTTATAAGGACAGACTATTCTGTTAAACAAAAAAGAGTCAAAGAGCATCAAACTAAGGAGAGGTGAGGGTGAGTCAGGGCAAAAGGCTGGGAACCCACTCATGAAAGCTGGAAACAGGTCGCAGAACCGGCAGCAGGCAGTAGTCAGAGCAGCACGAGGGAAGCCTAAGAAGACTGATGTGCTGAGAGAACAGAACTTCCCAAGACCCTGGAGGACGCTGCAGCTGAGTGGGACAGCACAGCCCTTCCTTAGCTGGAGATCCTGGAGACTCCACATGGGCACCAGGGTGGGGATCCCTGCAGGCACCCCAGACATGGCACACTCTCAAAGGACTATAGGGATTGGCACCACTGTGACCTTTGGCCATTCCCAGAAAAGGTCCCCCAAAACTGGCCACAGACTACCCCGGCCTGTTGAACCTCTTCCTCAGAGGCCTGCTAGGACTTTCCAGTGCTGGCCAGGTGCCCATGGGCTTTCCCCTGGGTGCTGCTACCTTAGTGGGAGTGTACTGCCCTTTTCCAATTTTTATATCATCATCCTAAGTTTTTCTGGGTAAGGCCCACTGGTCTCACTGATACTTATGGTACCGCTGATCTGGCACTTCACTGTTCATTGCAGGCCATCAGTGTTTGTCAAGTTTTTAGCTATTTTAGAAACTGTTATAAGACCCTCTCCGGCTCTGTTGAAAAGGCCCTTAATGCTAAGGGTAGTGACACACATCTGTCATTCTAGCCACTTGGGAACATGAGTCAAGAGGGTCACAAGTTTGAGACCAATCTTATCTCAAAATAATAAAAGAATGGCTGGGGGTGTACTAAGTGGTAGAGCACTTACCTCGCCTGTGTGAGGGCCTGCCTTTAGTCCCCAGGGAAGATACCCATTCCCACAAGGAACATTTTAAATAAATGTAGGGCAAACCCAAGTTTAGGATTCAATGATTCTGGTCAGAAATCCAGGTACAATGAAATAAATGACTGACCGTTAAGATGAATCCCACTTAGTTCTACACGGAAATTAATTTCTTTCATTTGTGCCTTTTAATCTTTTCACAATTCAAAAGCTGAGTAGAACCAGAACGTTAAGTATTTAATGTGAAGACTTTTTGGCTCATGGGTAAAACTCCCCTGAACGCACAGAGCTGCCTCTAACATGCTTGGAGATGCCGCAGTCACCACAGCTGAGATGAGTTCCTGGACATCTAGGAGATTTTTTCAAACAAAGTACCTTGCACTGTGCGAAAAGGACACGTGTACAGCAAACAAATGTTCTTTTTACGTTCCCCGAGAATTTCCTCGCCTAGGTCAGTAAACTTACCAGGCACTCGGGCTCTTGCTGACTACTGATGATATGAATAGGGTAATTAATATTTCTAGATGGCACTGTGAATTGCATTTAATTTCCTTAGTAAAGCCCTTCTTACTAGCATTTCTGAATCAGACCTAGGATTATGTTAGGCACATTTTAATAGACCTTTATTTAATAGACCGTGCAAAGTTATTCCTGGTCACGATTTATGTCCCTACAGACAGGATGTTGGCTCTTCTACTACTATATAATGGAGATTTTAATCTTAAAATACAGAAAAGTAATGCTGGAAGCAAGCACCCTTTAACTCTGAATTACATCAAGAACTTAGGGCTCCACTTTCCTTGTAAATAGAGTGAATAAAATCCCAGGGCAACAGGGGCCACGTCCCGTGCCAGGTACGCTGAGATGACTAACACCACTGGTGGCATTTCAGACACATGGGTGGATCACACAGCGGCCTGTGGTGACTGGCTTTATTACCACAGCACATCATAATCCTTTTTCATCCCCTTACGACCTCCCCTTCAGCTCTTGGTTTTCATCCCTTTTGTAAAAGATCTCCCTGTCTCCTAATATCCTTTATTGTGTTATTTTTTGTATTTTTGGTTTCTCATGTAAGAGAAACCATGTTATTTTTAAGTTTCTGAGGTCTGATTTATTCCATCTAACATTATAGTTTCAAGGTACATCTATTTTCCTACAAATGTCTCATCTATTCTTCTTTATGGCAGAGTAGTACTCCACTGAGGATGAATATCATACCTTTTTTATCCATTCTTTCTAAGCCATTTTTTTCTCTAAATCATTTCTGCAGTTATTTATTCTCCTTATACATATATTGATTCCTTGAGCAACAACCTGGTACACTGAAAAGGGTCTGTTTAGATGTGGAAAGCATCAAGCCCAATTAGTACCTGTAGTCTCTCACCACTGGAGAGTGGTACACAACTTCCTGAAGGGTCAGCTGCCTGGGTGGGGTGCGGCGGTAGCAGCCACGCGTTACTCTGTCACCAAGCACAGAGGAACCACCTACGCAGCTCCAACGCCCAAAAGGCCAGCTGAAAGGTAACTACCTCCTAAGCAGTGCTGTCAGTGGACCTGGAGGTGTTTCATGGGATTCTCTCAGAGCACTCACAGCCAGGGAGAAGCCTGAGGTCCTGCCTGCTCTTGTACCCACGATCCAGGATCCCTCGCTGGATGTACGGCCACCTTCTCTGCTTTCATCCATCTCTGGCCTCAATGGCCACAGAGAGGTTGTCCCACTGCTGAGATCACCTTAATGCTCTCAGACATTTTTTCATGAAATGAAAGGACAGTAACTGGAAATATTTCTTTCTCACAGAAATCTTTGCAACTAGAACTGAAAACCGTATGGTGAGAGTGACACTAAAAGCTCAGAGGCACTGGCAAAGCGAAAACACTGCGTCCTTTCCTCCTTTAGAGAGGCCTTTTAATGTACTGCGCTCATGTGGCGCCTCGGCCCACGGTGAGGATGCTGACCCGGATGGGAACCCCAGTGGAGCATCTCAGAATTTCAGAACTGGTCCCAGAGACACTAGGAACTCTTTCTGAGACATATGTCACCAGAAAATACGTTACTTAAAAGAAAAAATAATCTACTTTAAGCA
Organism: Octomys mimax; assembly: GCA_002564305.1. Lineage (NCBI taxonomy): Eukaryota > Metazoa > Chordata > Mammalia > Rodentia > Octodontidae > Octomys > Octomys mimax. The sequence goes on from NDGM011030453.1 coordinate 6,435, forward strand.
GAGCTCTGTGACGAGGCCCAGAAGGAAGGATTCACTGACAGCTCCCTGGTTTCCTCCTGAGCTGGTGCCCTCGCAAGCTGCCCCATACTGTGGAGAGCGATGGCCTCGATGGCTCAGCCGGGTAGGGGAAGCCCTCCTTCTCCCTCACTGCAGGACACTCCTCGCTGAATGGACAAATGGTGTGAAGAATGTGTGAGGACTCAGCATTCTGTGAGGTTATTAAATAGCATTTCAGTGAAATTGGCAGTTCTGCTTTTTCACCATGATAGAAAATTTCAAGTACTTTATATAAAATTTATCAACAAGATGAGCCTAATTTATCCTTCAGCCTGATAATTAACGAGCTGCAAACACTTGTTTTTCTGCCACACTTTAAGCGCTGTTTCAATTTTGCATTTTAATTGGGTTTTCTTTTCTGTCTCATTATCAAGCATGAATCAACTTTAAAGTCCCTTTAAGGGCCTGCCTGATAGCTCAGCGATCTAAAGCGCCTGCTTAGGTAAGCTTAGGTAAGCGTGCAGGGGCTGCGGTTTGAGCCCCACCCTCTGGGTGGGCTGAGCCCGCCACAAGAAAAGTTTCTTTAAAACAGATGGTTGACAGACATGCCAGAGTGTGCTTGTATTCCTAGCTCTTTGAGGATGAGGCAGGAGAACCACATAAGCCCAAAAGTTTGAGGTCAGCCTCTAGTTTGAGGGAGATGCCATCTGAAAACAAAACAAAATAAACACAAACACAAAACTTCTAAATAAAAATAATAAAAATGGCAATAGCTAGTAGGTATCAAGGCTCTGGCTACAGGCCCCATGGGATTATCTCCTGTAATGCTCACACGCCACTGTGGAGTTCCCTGGGACATCCTGAGGTCAGTGTCTGCTAGGGTGACTTGGGAAGAAGACTGTTCACTCTGAGAAGCCGAAACACCACGAGATGGGATGCAGCAGAGATGGACCCTAACAGGAACACAAGGAAGCTCCCTCGGGGACAATGATGAACGGTAATAATTTAGCTAAACTGCCGCCGTGCCTTGCTCGCCTGCCTTGCATCTGGGTTCAGCAGAGCATTCTCTCTCTGTAGTTCCTCAATCAGCCTGAGCACTGCAGTCTGTCCAGGGCTTCACTCTTTTCTGGTGAAGTCCCCCGGCTCCTTGACAAAGACATTCTGTCTTTCACGTCTTCATTTGTTTCTCTGACAGAGTTTGCTCACCTGAACCTGGCACTCCTTGAGCACAGAAGTGTTACCAGCTTCTACACTGTGCGAAGAGACTGCACTCTTGTAGTGGAGGGAATTGCCCAAGACCATTCAAACACATACACAGAGCTCAACTCCATGTGTCTGATGATAAAACCTGATACTTAGTGACATGATCCTTTTGTGCATGCATAATTGGAAATTAAACCCAGAGCCTTTGTACTGGCCCACATCCCAGCCCAATCCATCCATCCATCCATCCACCCACCCACCCACCTACCTAGCTAGCGAGCTACCTACCTATTGGAAACAGAGTCTAAGTCATGCAGGCTGGGTTAGAACTTGTGATCTTCCTGCCTTAGCTTCAGACTGTTGGGATTGCAAGTATATACCGCCACGTCTAGCTTAATGACACTATGTTATTCAGAGACTGAACATCTATACCCAGAAAACTGTCAGAACAGTAGTCATTTAAATAAACAAATAATATTTTCAATTTTTAAATACAAGTATGATAATATGTTTAAATATATGTAAGCAGTGCAACATTTCACTGAATTCCTCTCGAGTGCTTGGTCTCAGGGCAAATATGAGATTCGCTCATCTCTGCAGCGCTACATGGGGAATATCCTCCATACAAGAAGTGATCCTCATCTGCCACACACAGGAGTGCTCTTTCAGTACTAATGTGAAGGCCTAGGATTATTGTATGATATCAGAATGACAATATGATTACTCTAAATGGTTGTTTTTGGAAAGACTGACTTCCTGAGATACAACATGAAACCACCTACAAGCTGCTTTCCTTTCATTTTACTGACGCAGGCCATGTAACCATCCTTACAGCATCAGTGACAGTTCCAGTTCCAAGTGTTACCATAGCAACTGCTTTTGGAAAATGGAAACTAGTATCAGTAAGCAGTGACCTGATACTATAGCAATAACTCATCCATGTGACAAAATTTCTTCCTTTACACTTTGCCTTAATTTTAGCAAGATTTCTGTAAATTGGTTGGTTTGTAACAATTTCCTGAAAATGTTTTCTTTTTTTACTAAGGTTTTAGTGACCCTGAGTCTAAAAGGATCTAACTATCCCAGATAAATCCAAACCCAATGGCAAAAGCTAGGGGGTGTTTTCGTGGGATCAAAGGGTGTTTATCATTTGATATCCAAATATAAAGTTAGCAAATAAGCATTATACATATATATCAATGTTCTGGTTTTCATCTTATATACAATTGGATTTTATAATTATATTTAAAGAGTATTTCTCAGCAACATCAAGATCAACATTGAGCCAGGTGTAGTGGCACATGCCTGTAACTCCAGCACTTGGAAGGCTGAGGCAGGAAGACTACTGTGAGTGTGAGGCCATCATAGGTTACATAGCGAATTCAAGACCTGCCTCAGCTATAGAGCTCAAAAAAAAATGTCTCAAAAAAAATCAAAGCAAAACAAACAAAACAAAACAACTGAATTATAATGGCCCTGACCTTACTAGATGCTACTTCTTCCTTTACTGATGCAACTAATGAATGTATACGCACACTCATCCTTCTTATAAGTGATTACTCTGCGAAAGGGTTCAGATATGTGCATTACATTTCAAAGGTTGTGAGAGAATTTTATTTTCAGTAAATTATATAGGAAAAGTAGAATGCTTCATTTAACAAGGGTATGTTATACTTGGAATATAGCAACCGTTATATCATAATATAAAAACTATTTAAGATATATTTACATTTTTCTGATAATCTATTTTGCTTCTCCTCAGTTACTTCTACTGTTTAATGTATTTCTACATCCATAATTTCTCCTAATTTAAAAAGTCTGGGGCCAGCCTGACTCAGTGGACTAAAGCACCTGCTTAGGCAGAGTGCAGCAGCCAGGGTTTGATCCCAGGATCCCAGGCGTGGAGTGCTGGCTCTGCCCCCGGGGCTCAAGATGGCACCTGAGACTGGGCGTGGTGGCATGCACCTGCAATCCCAGCACTTATGAGGCTGTAAACAGGAGAATCACTAAGAGTCCGATCTATGTAGTGAGACCCTGAACACCCTTATAGACCCTGCCCTAAATACAGGGGGGGAAAAAAGTCTGTATCTTAAAATTTAAATAAGTACAGTATTATATTTTTCACTAAATCCATCAAGTTAGCTCCCTGATGTGCTGTCTCAGTATAGCCTTGATGCAAACTGAGCTACGAGTTATATTTCACAGAATATGAGATGACAGATAAACCTGAAGCTTGGAAGGTGTGATTCACATTACCTAATCTTTGAAAAAAAGGAAAATAGTCACTAATCTTAAAAAGGTAAATCTCTAAAGCAGATTCTACCCATTTCCTGTTAAATTTCTTCAGCTCATGGGGAGGCCCAAACACAGGGCCTGGCAGGGAAAGACCACAGGACATAGCAGCCCTTACCTCCGGGAGGTGGTTTGCTTTTAGAGGTAAGGATGACAAAACCAAATCCTTCATTTTCTTTTCGCTGCAAGACAACATCATAGGCTTCTGGGGGAGCAGGCCTGGCCGGCACCTCTGCTCCTCGGTGCAGGCGAGGAGATCCATTCTGTGCTGAAATGAAGGCTGGAGAGCTGTCATCCTCAGGTTGTTTTTCTACAATGAACACGATCAGTTGTGATAGTTTTTGAAAGCTGTGAGTTTTCTATGCTAAGCCTCTCAACAAAAGCTTCTCTTCTAATAATACGAAGAATAGAAAAGCAGCCCCCAACACACGCCATGCAGCTTGGGCACCATCTGAGCGCAGATACGGGCAGCCGCTGTCCACCTGACTTCTAAACACAGTACGGAAGGGTATAAGGGGAAAATACGTATGACCTCATGTTCTCTCACTTTAAAATTCAATATTAAAAAATCATTCTTGAAATAGTTTTAGTTCTGTCATGGTTTATAACCTTGTCAACAATTTAAGAAAATTAGATGAGAAATGATCCAGTAAACTGCCTCCATAGATCAAACGTTCGTATAAGTCAGAGCCTGCTCTTTACGGATGCCTGGGAGGGGAGGGGATCAGGGCAGAAGTGCTGCCCCATTCAAGCAGTCTGCCATCTGCATGGGATTTGTCCTCAGTGAGGTGTCCTGCAATGAAAGCATCCTGGCTGAGGAGATCAGTGAGGTTCATAGGTAGCAGTTCTCAGCCTTGCTTCTTTTGCTCCCTGGAACACAGGACAAACTGTGTGCATAAGCAGCAGGCTCAGGGATTCGGCTTGGGCACAGGTAAGGTCATATGGAATCCCTGGCAAGCGGGCACTTAACCTACACCTTTTCTAATCAACTTTTTAAAAAGGCTAATCTTGTGTAATAATTTGGTCAGGCATCATTAACAATACCAACATACAGCAGCTGTGTAACATTCTTTTGGTTCAAAATTTACATGATCCCCCTAAGAATACATTTCAGAATGCCACTAGCATCTAATCATTACTTAAAAAACAGATTTTGTATAATGCAAGGTTAGAATGACATAGGTAAAATGTCTTCAACAATATCCAACTACTATGTAACTTCATGGTGCTTTCAGCCCATGATGTTCCAGTTTTCACTGAGTGGACTCGAGCACAACAAAGTTGAGACAACACTGCATTCCTGTGTCACAGAGTTATCATTTCTGAGTGCTTGTCTGGAGGTTCTAGCAGGGAAGCAGGATGAAAGAAATCACTGTAGCAACGCCCATAGAGCAGTGAGGGAGGAAGGGGACACTGTCCACCCACCTAACCAGGGCACTCAGAGCAGACAGCCCTCACATCTGAGAGCTATCATTTTTAAAGTGGGAAACATTCACATGTAAATCCTAGTTAATATGAACAAAGCTACTGATGAGAAAATTACAAGAGATGATCACATCCTACTGTCATGGTTTGGAGTCAGGGCTCTGCAATTAAACTATGCATTTTAATCCAATTCCTACTTCTTACTAGCTATGTCTCTCAACTCTCTTGCAAGTCACTGTAGAACTAGATTGTGACAATATTTTGAGACATAAATAATCTATGAATCTGCTACAGAGACTCAATAAATGTTATATTAAAACCTTTCAAGTAGAAACATTCTATTTCTTTGAATAGCTGGGATTTCATCAGGATTCACATCCTTTGATATTTAGCTAGTGAGATATCTTGGTACGGCTAAGTAACTACATATGCATCTATAGTTTTTGTTTTTTCTAGTGCAGGGGATAGAACCCAAAGTTTGGCATGCATGCTAGGCACACATACTGCCACTAAGCTACACCGGCCTCGCTGTATTTGTTTTTTAAAGATTAATATTTATATTCTCCCCCACAATACCATATTGGTAAAATTTTATCAATAGGGTAATATAATCTTAATATTGAGCCCAATATTTACTTATTTTTGATAGTAGTATTATTTGTGAAGCCCTCTGACCTTCGGTGGCCTTCCACAATAGGGCCCAATGTTATGCCAAGTAGGTAATCTGAAACACTAATAAACCATAAAAAATGCTGAAAAGCTGCAGAGAAAGGGGACTGTCTCTACCTCCATAGAAGATCTTCCTTCTGACAGTTAACAACACATGGCCATTTCGCGCAGCAGTGGTCATTAGGTCTAAGACTTGTTTGTGTGATTTCCCTTTAACCGGAATTCCATCGATGCACATGAGCTCATCAGCTGCGCGGAGCCGACCGTCCTTCTCAGCTGCTCCCAGGGGAATAATGGCCCCAATGTAGATCTGGAAAGACAGCAATGTGAAGACTGGTCTGTACAGCCTACTAGGATCAGATGAAGAGTCAAGAGCTTCCTGACTCACCTCTGCGCAGACCACCAGATTGCTGAGGTTCATCTATGAAAATTGGCACATTCCAGAAAGGTGGTAAGTGAGAAAGCACCCAAGCTCAAAAAGGGCATGTGAGATATACACACTGCATTATGTAATTCTTCTAGGTCCTCAGGGTTGAGTATCACCAAGAAAGTACAAAAATTCAAAGAGCACCACTGTGATCTGCATCACTAAACTACAGCAAAACAAACTCAGAAAAATAATTCTCTATAGCTACTAAAAAGAAAAAAGAAAAAAAATTTGTTCAGTGGCCTCAGGCAAGATTTTCTTAGTTCACAGCAACTGGGATCATTTTCATGATTTTTACCATCCAATGTGTTAATGGTACAAGTTTAGTATACTCAGCAGAGAAACAGATAATTTCCCTAAATCTCAAGGGAATAGGGTAGCATTTAGTAGAATAGATCTGGTTTACTATGCTCACTAGCAATTAAAAGCCCA
>NDGM011030461.1:0-12035 GCA_002564305.1 Octomys mimax
AAAAAAAAAAAAAAAAAAGGTGGCATTTGCTATATTACAATGTTGGTTTGAAGTTTGTATTTTACTTAACTCAGATTATTTTTGAGAAAGCAGATGAACAAATGTGAAATAAAGAAATCACCATAGGTGCTAGACACAGCTTCTGAAGGTCATTTGTTTCCTTTACATTCCTTTAAAGCATTACTGAAGCCATTCAAAACATTGTTTTTCGTTGAATCACTGCAAATTCAGAGGCTTGCATATAGTTCAGTAAACTGTATTAAATCAGTAAACATATGATGTTTCTGACCATGATTCCTTTTGGAAAACAAATACACTTGGCTCATTATCAAAGGATTTCAATTGACACTGTTTAAAAATTCAATTTTATATAAGAATATATCTATAATTCATGGAGATTTAATTTTGAAGCTGCTGTTTCCTCTGCTCAAGTTTCAAGGTTAAAGCTGCTGTTCCCAAGCAGTCTGATTCAATGAACATTGCTGTGTGTAGTGTATGGCACGCAGTAGACCAATAAAAACAATCTGATTGATCTATCTCGTTATGGACTTGATGGCTTCCAAAGCACTGGCTATAAAATAAGCTAACTGGAAAATCAAAGCTTTAGTGACCTCAGAGGACTCTTCATCACGTACTGCATTTTAAATCATGTTACTTTAAATTTAGATATCTAAATTTGTACAACAAACCAGCCAAAACTTGTAGATACAGATTAATTTTCTACCTTGTCAGTTTGAAGCAGTTGGACTAGTGAAGTACTCGCCAAGTACCCACCTACCAAAATGCTTCAACTTCCATTTCAACTGGATTTTCAGTTCCTTTGTCTTTCTTTCCTTTATCTGTGCTCTTCCTCAAATGCTCCATTCCAAAGTGACTCATTAGCCCTCTTTACATAATTTTCTATCTTCCTAGTCCTCAGATATTTAAAATCATTAATTTCATTCTAGGTTTTCAATTTGGCCAAAAATGGTAGGCATTTTTTCTTCTAGTTGTAATTGAATATCTGTAGCTGAACTGAACAACAACAACAAAATAGTTTCATGTGCTGAGATGGATGTACCTATTTGTTTTGATTTCAAGGAAAATTAGTTACTATGACAACAGAAGGTAGTTATTGAAGTTTTTATAAAGCTGAACTCATATCATCCAACCAGACAAAGCTAAAGTTTGCCTCATGATGCCTCATGCATACTTTTCCTCCTTCAGAACCTTCTGACCTTCATCTCTCTCTACAGGTATAAATGTCACCTTGCTGTTATTGTGACAAAATGCCTGGCACCTACAGCTTAAAAGAGAAGAGGATTATTTGGCTCTTGGTATTCAGATGCTACAGTGCTTGGTTGGTTATCTCCAACCAGAACAGCCTGGTGGAAAGGCATGGCAGACTATCACTGTTCACTCTTAGCAGCCAGAAAACAAAACAAAGGGAGGGGCTGGAGACAGTAGTACACCTTTCCAGGTCATGTCCCCTGTGCCCCACCCCCAGCTGTTCCCTACCTCCTAACACCATATTCACTGACTGAACTCATCAATAGATGACTACGCTGCATAGTGCAGTGTCTGTATGATTCTGTTCCTGTCAAACTAATGAGAATGGAGTGGACATTATAGATCTGACCCACAATACCAGGTATCTAGTGTGCTTGTGCTACCTGCTAGTCACTTAGGAATTACCCTTACTTGTAGATGAACAGCTGGGAAGTTCTCTTATGCTAGAAGCTTTCTTGTCTTCTTTACATCTGTCTTTGTCTCTCTGTATGTCTGTGTCTCTTTTTGTCTCTCAAAATTCTTTCATTTTCTATGTATTTATAAAGATTACCTTTTCTAATAAAAAATATGGTAAAAAGACAAAAATGGAGGATGGTAGGATTTATTGATTAATTTATTTAGAATGATGCCTTATTTACCAATCATTATAAGAGGCACTGGATATAGGAAATGAAAAATGATTTATTCTGCAAAGAAGTCTTAATATTGAGGGAAACACAAACAAGACCTCATCTGATGATGCCAAGGCCATTAACTACTGTAATATTAAGGAACACAAGAGACTGTTAATGCACTAATAAGCACCTACAACAATGGAAACTTGACTAGATATAGACATAGCAGGTTTTGACAATATTGATTGACAAATAAGGCCTAACTAGATAGCAAAGAAGAGGGAGGATACCACTGCCAGAGCAACTTCATGGAGAAGGAATGGAAGTTGAAACCTAGAGGTTGTCCTGGGACTTATAACATCTAAAATACACACAATATTACCTGTGAATGTGGTCAAGATGTATAACTTCCTTGTGCATGAGTTGCATGTTCTATAAAGTAGAAACAATACAAGAAATCTTTTAATGGTCCATATGAGAATGAAGTGGATTAATGCATATATAGCTTTTTAGGTCAGGTCTGTACTTTGGCAAATATTGGCTAAAGCATCATCAATAACAGCAACATGAAGTTGTTACTATTACTATATTAGTCGTTTTGACACTGACAGCACGTTGACTCTGATTTCCCCAATTTCGTGTATCTTAAGCACAAGTAATCCTGATCACATGTTTTGTTTCAAAGTCAATTTTGGCAGCTGTAAATAAAATGGACTGTTTTTCACACAGGGCAACCCTGAAACAGGAAGGGAAGAGGTATTTGCAGTGTACCATTTGACATACAGTGACGATACTGCCAAAACTTTAAGTATTATAGTGAGATGAGAGAAAAGAGATGAAAAAAGTGATTGTAATGAGGAAATATAATTTGATTTAAGTGCCTAGAATAAGCAATGTGATCTGCAAGATTTCTGAATGCATGGTATTGTCTTTCACTAAGTCAACAATCATAGGAGGAACGTTTCGCTGAAGAAGATGAGACCTGAGTCTGCAGATGCACAATGCTGAACAATGGGTTTGTGGCTCAAAAGAGATTCTAGAGTTTCATCCGTGTGTCCAAGCATTACATCAACTCATGCAAAATGATTAATAAATGAGAAATAGGAGTTTTTCAAGAAAATCTGAGGATCTCCATATACCTTAGAAATACCAAAACCCAGATAAGAGAAAAAATATTTAAAGTAATCCTAGTAATATACACATATTATAAATGGGGAAAAGGAAAAGAACCACTGGTTTTACCTAAAATATGAGTGAGCAATACCCTTTGGCTTTAATGGCCACACTTCAGTAGGTTTCTTTTGTAGCTGACGTGGAACCCAAACTTGCCAAGTGATCTCACAGCTGCAGCCTTACTCTTTGATCGCTTTGCTTCGGTCATCTTTCTTTTCTCTTTTTCAGGGACATCAAAGCTCATTTAACATTCTGGGCATTTGAACTGGTTATTACCTTTGCCAGGAATTCATTCTACTGGACCTGCACATTTTCTCAGCTCAAATGAAACCTTTAAAAAGCTTTCTCTGATCTATCTCACATAATCTCTTACAGCCCCAGTCGTTCTTCCTCAAGCGGCTTGTGTCTTCATCCAATTACCTGACAATTCCTTCTACTGTCTAGTATTATTTTTTCATCTGTGCCCACACCTGAATGTAATCTCACCCAGGATATCTTATTGTGCTCAAATGTCTTACAATGCCAGACTTCCTTCAATACGAAATATGTCTTTAGTCTTTCTTTGAATTTTTATTAAACTTTGTATTTTGGCAAATTCCAGACTTGTAATTTTGCAGAAGAGCTATCCCATTGGTTTATCCACTGTTTCTATATGACTCGATCTAGGTAACGCTCTCTGGCTGAAGGAACTTAGATGTGACATGGTGTTTTTCACTATAGATTTGTTCCCTACTGGTTATTTTCACTTTGATCATTTGGTTTTTATAAATATAAAATCACTTTTATACATTTCTATTTCATATTTAAACATTTTTGTAGGCATAAATTTTGACAGCATATGTAAAATATCATGCCTGATATCATATTCAGGCAGTAGATTTTTCATCCATGAAAAGTCATTTCTTAAACTAAATTATTAAATATTACTGCCAAGATTACTAAGTGGTAATTTCTAGTTTTACATTTTCATTCTTATTTGTTAGCTTTAATTCTACTGTAAGAAAACCTTAATTTATCTCTCTCCCCCTGCCTGATCACTTTCTTCTGTTCCTTCTCTTCATTTCTTCCTTCCTAAATCTGTAAACTCACAAATCATATGACTTATTTTGCTAAAAAGTGGATGGTGAATCTTCTTTAAATTATATACACAGAAGTAAATTAGAATGTTTTGTGTTTTGGGGAATGAGCCAGAAAACAGTGGCCTTCAACCTTGTCTGCCTATCAATACTACTTGAATAACTTTAAAATATCTTTATGCTGGGCAATGTCTCCAATCAGTTTTCTCAGTTTGGTTAAGTAAAACTCAGCAATAAATATTTGTCAAGTTTTCCAATGGAGAGCTAATTTTGAGACACTGTAGAAGAGAGTGACAAGTTAGGAATTAAGTGGAAATGAGAACAAAGTGAAATCCAAGGAAAACATAAAATTCATAGGACAGAAAGATAATTTTTTTTCTTAGAAACTGTAAGAATATTAATGTTAGGCCAGGAATTTAGCTCAGTGGCTCAGAACCTGCCTGGAAAATGTGAGTCCAGGGATCAATTCCCAGGACTCCTCCTAACCCCAAGACAAGATTATTAAAGTAAGAGATGACACAACTTGTTTGCTTTTAGGAAGAGGTAGTTCTGAAATTGTAACTACTCATCAGTTTCTATGTTCTTGGGAATATCTAGGTTAGTTTTATGCTAAAATTTAGAGTGCTGCACCCTAACTTTTTCTGAGACAGTTGTTGTAAGTGGAACATATCAATACTACATAATATCAAGATCACACAGAGAGGGAACAGTTATTTTTTCAGCCTAACCCCAAACTTCTATTATTGATTCTCTGAATTTGGTTTTCTGCAGGTAGATGCAGAATGATGCAGTGTTCAGAAACAAAAATCTATATTGGACTCCAGGGCTAAAATTCAGAGATAAAGGGAAATAGAAGAATGATCAAATTGCATTACACTGTGTAATATCAAAAGACAGTGAGCATCTATGTATTCATAAGAAGAGTGAGGGTTTCACACATTGGCAGAAGCTATGCCTTGGGCCCTGAGTCATTTTCAGCAGTTCTAAGCCATCTTTGCTCAAAAGTGATGTCCTCTTGCTTTAAAAGATCAAAACATGAGATTCTCGTCCTGTTTCACAAATGCTGTGCTCAGCTTCTCACCATATTTAGAACATTTGTCATTCTGCAAGCTTTCCTGTTCACATGTCTATGGTTTGTGGTTTCTTATTTTGGCTTATATCTAAGGTTTCCTATCATAGTTCTTTAATATTTCTACCTGGCATTAATTCTGATTCTTTGACTTTTTTTAAACTTTAAATACTATTGTCTTAATTTCCATTAGCACTATATATGTACCATATAAATCTTAGCTGGTAAATCAACTACATGGCTAGGCGATTTTGAAATCTACCATCAGCTCTAGTTATAATTCAACTAAAACAATACTCTACAGTATATTCTTTTGAAAATAAACATTTAGTCCAAAATAAATTTCACTTTCTTAGGTTAAAACATAAATATTTCAATCAAGATCTGTGTAAAAGTCTAAAGGTTACAACAAGTAGCAATTTTCAAGTATAAGTACAGCCATACCACTAGAGCTTTTAACTATTTACAAATTTTTATTATTTTTGGCCGTATAAAAAATAGCAGTTCTATTATAGCATTAAAGAAGGAATCATTACATGATGCAACCTGAAATATATTAAGCTAATATTTAAAATATAAAAATATTAATGACTATATGAACAATTAAGAAAAATATTCATAGAAAATGAATAATAATAAAAACTTAATGTATTATGAGAGATATTTGAGAAAATTTCTTCAACTTTGGAATCAAGAATGTAATGAAAAATAATGTAGGGTAATAATGAAGCCACTAAATTACTGCTATCAGTATTTGTAGTACTCCTACACCACACACAATCATGGTTGCCTTAACTCAGTAGGAAAGGAGCACAAGAAAATAGATCCTGAAGAGTGTAAAAGTTCAAAAACCAGAAAGAAACAATGGCCAGTATAGATTATGTCCAACTGGTCAGAGTTTTCGAAAGCAGTTGATTGATGCTAGACTAATAATAACACAGAAAACAAGCTCAGCATGATTCAAGCAGGACATTCAATGTGATCATTAAAGTATGACAAAGAGGAGGTATAGGCAGAGTCATAGAATTCAGAAAACAGCAGGCTCTTGTAGGCAATCAACGCTCTGTTTTGCTACAAACATCTGTGTATTTTTCATCTGTGGACAGGTAACGTCCTTTGGAGATGCTGCAGGTTTGAACTACATACCTCAGTCTTCAGGATTGCTAGGATTACAGGGATGCACCACCACATCCTTCTGGGCAGCAGTGTTCTGGAAGAAAAAAATCCTAGATTCTTGGAGGGTTACAAGAGCCATAGATATTCCTTTTTTCCTTTTGTGCCTCAAGTGTTGATCACTTTTAATTTAAAACAATGAACTTTAGTTCCAACATGACTGTGAAAGGCTCCACGTTATTCTCAGAAGCTTGAAATTGAGAATGTGAGTTAACACCAAGAGTACCAATACACATCTCCTCTGTCAATGAGTTCAGTAATGAGTGTGGCCTTCGTGTGATTCGAATTGAACTCTCACCACCAACAGTTGGCTGCCTAGATAGCTCAGAGGACTAAGCACCTGCATGGCAAGTGCAAGGGCCCAGGTTCCATCCTCAGAACTGCATGTTAAGCTGGTGACCAATATCGGGCACACTGGTGCATGCCTGTAGTCCCAGCACTGAGGAAGCCGAAACAGGAGGATTGCTGTGAGTCCAAGCTATGTAGTGAGACCCTGTACCAAATGCATTAAAAAAAAAAAAAAACTAACTGCTGATCTGAATTAAGAATTTTTAAGAAATTGCAAAAACTAGAGAACTTTTTCAGCAGAAATGTCTTCTACATTAATATTAAAACATTTCTTCCTGGGCCGGCTAAATAGCTCAGGGGATTGAAATGTTTGCTTAGATGCAGGGGCCAGGAGTTCAATTCCCGGACCTGCCATGCCATACCAGCCCCACCCTTGGGGTGCACTGAGACAGTGATTTGAGACTGGGCATGGTGGCATGGGCCTGCAGTCCCAGCACTTCGGAGGCTGTAAACAGGAGGATCACTATGAGTCCAATCTATGCAGTGAAACCCTGAACACCCTATACACCCTATGCATCCTATCAAAAAAAAAAAAAAAAGCTTCCTGCCAAAAAGTCTTAACTATGAAAGCCTTGCAGATTCATTTATCTGTTATTCATGTTACTGCTCTGCGTTTGGGCTTTCTGAGCACAATAGTAATAACCCAAACTAAAGGTCAATACCACATAAATTTCACTTTTATATGCAATTTGGCACTTTAGAAAAATAATTGTTCCAGATAGCAATGAAAGCCCAACCCTCTGTAGCCATTTTTGTCCCATTGTCTACCTCACTACTTCACTCATAAATACCCACACAGGCATTTTTCATAAAGTTAACAAATATAAGGCATTATATGATACTCAGTTCTGATAATATTTTCTTGTGATAGTTTCCCTTCAAAAATAAATATTAAATTTGTCTTGTAATAATTAAGATTAAACTGTTTTATAAATTTATTTTAATCTTGAAAACTTTATTTTATTCATAACATTTTCAACTCTCAACTTATAGACTTTAAATGAACTGTTACCCTCTAGGAATCTGCCTGAAATTCACTAGAATGTATAAAGATTCATATATCCATGAAATATTTAGATTAAGAGCAATATTCTTAAGATAAACCTAATTTATGTAATATATCATTTAAACTAAGCAAACTTTTTGATAACTTGAAGTTCTAAAAATTCATCTATCAACGTTGGTATTTGGAGTAATTTTTTTAAAAAAATATTTTATTTATTTGGTACAATGTCTGAGCTATGCAGCTCAGACTTGTAGTAATCCTCCTGTCTCAGCCTCCCCAACACTGGGATTATAGGCATATACCACCAGACCTGGTTTCAGTGGCTGGCCAGCCATGCCCAGGGTTCTGGGGCCAGCATGGCTTGAGGCATTAGGGATCGAACCTGGGTCTTTATGCTTGACAGGCAGGTGCTTAGACCATTCAAGTTATGTCTCCATCCCCCAGAGTAACTTTTTTAATGCACCATGATCTCATGCTGTTAAACATTGACTCCCCTCTTGGAGATTTCATTCTTTGAACACCAAATGGTGTTATTACAGGAAAATTGTAACTGCCATTGAGCCAGCCCAGCCTCACTAGGTGAGTGACTTTCATTTCTGAATGTATATGCAGTGGCAACTGGGAAGAAGTTGTCCCAGATATTCTAAAATCATTTTCAGTAATTTTGAAGTAGGTTATAGGATAGTCAAAAAACTTCTATTTTAATGTAGTGCTATGAACTAACATCATAAGCAGTAGTAGTAGTAATAAGACATCTCGTGTGAAAGAATTTATTCATTTATAAAGATTTTAAAGATTATATCTTGTATTTCCCCTTTATTACCCATGATACTTCACAGAGATGTCATTATTTCTTTATACTTCATCTATATAGTATCAATAATGTATAAGCAAATTTTATGTAATTGGAATCTATTAAAATGCACAAATCTAGCTAGCTGTAACATATCACTTATTCTGTATTGGGCACAACACTTATTCAATATTCTAAGACTGTGATAAAGGTTGACTCATCCCTAGATCATAACAAAGCATTTCCTGTGATTATCTTCAATTTGCCAACTCAGACACTGAAGCCTAGAGAGAATAAGCAACTTTTTCATAGTTATGTGGTGCAAACCACTTCCTATTTTATTCTGTCATGGGGCTACCAGTTGAATAGGATTAAATGATCCTGGAAAACATGAAGTCATATTTTGATTTTATGATGAAAGCTATGTGTTTGATTTTGGTAACTGATGTTTAATGATATGTGACTTAGACACAGCAATTTGTAACTGAATAGCTAATGGATATATACTATTCATATTTGTTTAATGCCAAACATACCCCCTATTGTTTCTCCTCTTCTCTTCATCCTCCAATGCTATTGGTATAAACTGCATTTTCATTCTAATTAGAACATGCAATAGTTCATTTAAATACAGCATATGGAAAATGAGGCCTTTATCTAGTATCCGAGGTTGGTTCCCACAAAGAATAAAATGAGTGAACCAGCTTCACGATGATAGAAGACTTTTGAATCAAGGAAGCAGCATGTACAGCTGTAGCTAATTACAAAGCTGGGCTTCACTTTTGTTAACAGCAGATTAATGTTTGCATACCAAGCATTTGTTGTAAATAAATAGCTTTAATAAGTGAGAAAAGAAGACAGCAAGCAACCCAATGCTAGCAGAATTATCGCTATGTTTGCAAAAGTCACAAATGTAATATACAATTATCTTATTATGAAAAACAGATATTATCTTATATTTTAAGCTCTTTATTAGAAATCATTCTAAGACTTGAGTGTTCTAGTTTTTGAACAGTTGCCTAGAACTGACTTAATTCTTTTAATATAGTAGTTTAACTAATATGTATGATTTTTTTTTTCAGAACCAAGGATTGAACACAGGCCCTTGCACTTGCTAGACAAGCGCTTCTTCTACTGAGCTACCTCCCCCGTCCTATATTCTGCTTTTAATCTCTGTTCTTCCTAAAATCATTCTTCAGTCTGTTCATTTGTTTGTTTTGTATTTTTTTAAGGTAGGGGCTATAGGGTCTACATGATGTCACTACTAGATCAGACTCCTAGTGATCCGCCTATTTACAGCCTCCCAAGAGCTGGGATTAAAGGCGTGCATCACCATGTCCTGTCTTGTTTGCAGTTTCAGATGCCCCGGGGGTAGGGCTGGCATGGCAGGACTTGGGAATGAACCCCCAGCCCCTGCACCTGCTTGCAGGTGTTTTAATTTGCTGAGCTATTTGGCTGGCACCAATATGTATGAATTTTAAAATACTATAATTTCAATCCATATATTTTTATCTATTAAATAAAATACTTGAAAGTACACTTTGATCATATAATTAATTATTGCTTTTTCGTAAAGATTTACCAACTGATGTTAGGGTAGTATTAAAAGTCACATAGAGAAAATATAGTTCAAATCAAGTTAGGCTACCCACAAACCATCTCCTCTAGAATCTTTCCCTCTTAAATAAATATATGAATGCACTTCATTATGGTATAACAGTAGTATACAGTGACTGCATTCCATTTATAAAAGTGCCATGAAAACAAACATCATAGTGACAGTGAAGTCACACAAAAGGACATCATAAACCCTCAAATTATCCTTTATCGTGAGAGTCGAAATAAGAATTAAAATGCAGCGTAATTGTACATCAAATTCCATATAATTATAATCCTTACTTAATTCAATACTTTGATAAAAGAAGGGGAAAATCTAAAATTGTTTGTTAAGAAAAAAAAAACTATAGATTTTTACAAAATCCTGCAAAGAACTGTACAGAACCTTTATTTGTAATTGTCTGAACTTGGAAGTAATTAGGACATTTCCTAACATATGAGTCAATAAGGAAATTGTGGTTCACCTTTCCAAGGAACATAAGTGGATACTAAGAAGTATGTGAGGTTCCTAGCCAGACACTCACGGAACTTATATGAATGCTGGTAAGTAGTGAAACTAATCTGTGAGGGCAAACACTGTTTGGTTCCCACCACATTTTGAAAATGGCAGAACTATGCCATCAATAAATGATCAGTAGTAAGCAGGGTTTTCAGAGAGTTTGGGGTAAGTAAGGAAAAAAGACATAGTTACAGGTCTTTATAAATTTGTCAAAGCCCTCTAGAGTATGCAACAAAAATAATGACTTATATTGTAAACTATGAGCTTTACTTAAAAGTACATTATTGATTATAGTTCATCATTTGCAAGAATTGCATGACAGCAATATAATGCGAGGAACTAGTATAACCTTTACTAGGAAACGTTCTGTGTGTTCACTCTATTTTTTTTAGTAAACTTAAACTACTTTAAAGAGAAAAGTTTATCAGTTAAAAGAGCTAAGGTTTATGCTGTAGAACAAATGAATGAAAAGATTTTTTTAAAAGTCAATAGCAAAAATCTAAAGTTACTTTACTATCGCTAGTAAAAGAAATTTAAGATCATTTCTAGTGTAGAGACCCTAGACTTTCATCTTAGATTCATATCAAAATATTCCTTTTTAAGTTATGAAACATCATTATTTAAAACATTGAAAATGAATATTGACATCAATCTATTTACAATGGCCTTTAATACTTATTAAATTTTTTTTTGAAAGATAAAAGTTCAGTGGAACTGGAATGACAAAATTTTGTGGATTTAATATTAATGTTGAATATAGGGAATCATCAACAGTTAGAAATAAAAATACTTTTTAAATTTGAAAACATTTAATAATATATTATATGCTTTTAAACCTCAATAATTAGGTTAAAATTAAACAATGAGGACAAGATTCTTACTCTGAGAGGGGAAGTGCTATAATTCTCAACAGCAGGTTCACCTTAATTTCTATTGAGAGACATACTAAAGAAAAATCCCAGCTCAAAAATAGCTTTCAAACCACATAGGGTCATAGTACCTTTACAAATTAGCATAGGGCCAAGTTTCTATAGACTTAATTAGTAAACTAAAGATGTACAGAGCTTTGTAACACTCCTCTTAACATTTTAAAGAAAATATTTTAGCCGCTATTATGAAATTATTATTAGCATATCAAGATACATGCTGGGCTAAAAAATCCCAGTTTGTAGGGCTCCCAGGTAAAAATACAAGATTCCTACTTAGATCTTGTTTGATAATGTGCCTAGATTATATATCATTAATTTAAATTTAAGTCTAACTGAATTTGTGCTTGTTTGTTAAATCAAATAACAACATTTGTTAATGTTGTATAACTTTAAAAAGAGTACCTATTAACAACTTTATTCTGATTTTCACATACTATACTTTGGAATTAGTAAAAATAAAACTTATATA